>JAZKJV010000507.1:621209-923610 GCA_037367405.1 Ottelia alismoides
TGGGAACCATAACATTACTATGCATAATTTTTGGACCCCTCTTAAGGTGCTCTACTGCTTCAGTTGCCCAAGAATCCAATGTATCAAAATCGAAAGGGGTGAAAACATGCTGATTGTTAATACAAGCTTTCTCATGTTTGGAAACTTTAGCTTTTCTATGTAGCGCATCACACAATAAAATCACCTTTTATAGGACCAACTAATGGAGAAACTCCAGTCAAATCAACACATGCATGTTTCCTCCAGCCCATCCAAAAATTAAAACATTTGTTGGTCTGAGTGTGGATCTTCCCTCCTGTCGATCAGTCAAAAAATTCACAAGTGCTTCTTCTTTTGAATAAATCCCAACCTACCTGAGTACATCATAAAGGACATATTTGACATCATGTTTATATTTAAAACCTGGGAGTTCACACCAATGAACTGCATGCTCCTCAAAGGCGTCCAAGTAAGATTTATGGCATACTGGACATGCCTCATCATTTGGGAATAAAGGAATCATAAGGTGATGTCTGAGAATAGTATGATACTCAATAAGTTACATATGCATCCTAATGCCATCAATAGAATAGCTAGAAGGAAATCTTGAGCATGATCAGATTGCAAACATCGAAAAATTACCTTTTGTCTAGAAGTCATATCAAACTCAACTTCAACTTCTTTAACAATTTGCTAAAGAGGGAACTCGTCAAAGCATATGGGCTTTAGGCGGGACGGTATCCTTGTTAGCAAAACAAGTAAGGTTTAGATATGGAAGTATGACACGTAGGCCCTCCAAGGCATCTAGAAAATCAGAATACATATCATGTATCCCACTGTCTCATAAAATATGTTCTTGGAGCACCCAAGATTGAGCTCTAGAGGCCACCAAAGAATATGAAGAAACCCTCAACAACAGAGTGCAGAACTAAGCCACCGAGCCTGATGGGTAAGGATGTCGCCTGCCATTGAAGGTCACCAAAGAAAGGGCCTTCACAAACCACAATATCCTAAATTGCTTCACGCAGCCCTTTATCAAAACATATAGTGGCTTGCTCCATGTATGCGGGTTGACATGTCCTTAAGCCAAACATGAGCTTGAATGAACCCATATAAGATCGCAATAAAAGAATCTCACTTTGTGGATCATCCAACTTAGGAAGTAATTGCATTAAATCAACAGCTTTGGTGGCCCTCCTGATAGCCATGTCTTCAACAAATATTTTGTCCCTACTCATTGCAACTTCAAGTAATCTCACTCCTAGCACAGGCTTCCCAATATCCACGAGAAACAACCCTTTGCGAACCTTCTGTCTATCACATTAAGGATAGAAAAGCTTAATTTTTTTTGATATTCAGAATAAACCCCATCTCTGGGTCTCTGCGTTGTATAATGTCAAGCACCTTGGCCACCTCCAATGTGTCTCCAATGATAGTCCCATCATCGAGATACCAAGCATGGAGAAGGAGTTTACAATTGTCTCCGATCTCATGAATAAGTGGGTGCAATGCAAAAGAAAATAGAATTGAGCTTAGGGGATCATCTTGCTGCACATCGGTGGTTGACCATATATTATTGTCTCCCATATATAATATGATAGCTTGAGCATAAAGAAACTCCACCCATGAAGAAATAGATGGACATCACTTCCTAACTTCACGAAGCATCGAAGATCTATCTATCAAGTTGAAAACATTAGAGAATCTACTATAAACATAGAGAGAGATCCGTCACCATGAAGCTTGCTCAAAAACCGATTGGTGTTGTGTAAAATTTCTTCCGCTCCTTTAGATATACTAAGTCCAAATTGAAAGTCATTGAGATACTTAGACATCTCTTTGCCTACCCCTATCATAGCAACTTTGGATACTAGATATCTCCAAATAGTTCCCACTATAATAGGACTTATGCTACTGTCAGGTATGAGTAGTGGAGTAAGAGATGCAGAGGCTACAAACACATCCAAACTCAAGGGGCATCTCCTGCCTCACCATAAATTAACTACCATGGTCATCGCACGTAGGAGATCAGTGGCAACTACAGACCCTTCCCCACAAAGAGTACTTAAAAGGTGTTGAGCTCTCAAGCCATCTCTTCCCCATGATGTCCCCTTTAGAAAAAGATTTGATATATTATAAAATAGCATCTACACTGATTCTAATAGGAGCCTCTAAAATCAATTTATCTTGCAAGGAAGGAGGCGTCTTATACGGATGTTTATCCTCTAAGGCTTTCATTGTATCTTCATTATAAGGAATCACTCCTGAAGGGCACATAACCCTTAAGCCTGTTGAGAAGTGTCTATCTGACACTTTGTGAAGGCACTGCCTAATATTGGATTTCTGATTCTCCTCCAAGGAGTTGTTCTGACTAAGACACAAAGTCCCTGGTAAATCACGTTTCAAAATATCACCTGCCAACTTGGTGAAACCATCTTTACTGCCCCAAGAAGTAAGTGAGCACTGAAAAAGTCGTTGTAAAACCTTTCTATTGCTAGATCTTCTAGCCCGCTTGTTCATAGGCTTGAATACTTGTTGTGTGCAGTAGGGAAAAAGTAGCAATCCCCACCCAAGCTGATACAGATCCCAACCCCGCAATAACTTGGTGCAAAGTTATCTTCAGATCCTGGGAGAAAGCAAGATGGCAGCTGGGAGGAATACTCCTAATCATGGTGATAGGAGCTTTGAAAATACGATCAAGAACATAGCATCAACAACTACCCCATCTGTGACATCATGTACGATAAGTAGGAGGGGTTTCAAAGATGGTGATAAAGTGCCCTAAGCCACCCCAATGTCATCTGTAACCCGAACAAGACCGTCATTATGATGGCAAGCACGGGTCACAGCTTGTATCTTCATGCACCTCCCGCACATCCATAATCAAGGGCCTTTAAGGTTCCTTTTAAAGTAAGATATAGATCAAGATCATTCTTGATGGCATCTCATAAAATAGTTGAATGCTCATCGCTGGAAAGATGTACCCTTTTAATATGAGTGATTAAGCACGTAAAATCTTAACTTCCTTCCTACCATCCTGGCAACAGTGAAAATTCCAAATAGGGCACATCAAGCCACACGTATGACGTGAGACACCCAATTCCTTTGTATTATAAGCTTGCGAGAACTCACTATGTGATTGGAGCATGGGGGTACATGATAAAGGAGGAACATCTCCTTCTTCAATATCGGACATAGGGGATATCGTCTCAATGGGAGAATGGGGCATCGGTAAGGAGACGTGCTTGTTCGCAGGGATGGGGGTGGTGGGAGAAGTTGTTGTTGCTATTGGAGCAGAAATAACTGATTGCAAATGCATCGGAGGTGGGCCCAATGAGGAGGTCGTGATTGGGGAAGGTGGAGTGGTGGTGGGGTGTGGAGGGATATATCGGCGATGCGGAGGGTAGATCGCTATCGAGGATTTGGAAGGCACGGTAAGTCAACCTCCGGATTTCATGTGGGAGGGATGTGGAGAGGAGGGTTGTGTGAGGGAACGGGAAGGAGGGGCTGCGCAAGGGAGGGGGAGGGCATTGAAAGGGGAGGGTTGCAGGATGGAGGGAGGGGATGCAATAGGGGAGGGCACGGGAGGGGAAGGCTACAGGAGGGAGGGAGGGGATGCAGGAGATGAGGGTTTCGGGAGGGGAGGGGGGCCAGGAGGGGAGTGTTGTGGGAGGGAGGGGCTCAGGAGGGGCGTCAGCAGGGAGGGGCTCGGGGGAGGGGGCTGCAGAAGGGGAGGGGTGTCAGGAGAGGAGGGTTGCGGGAGGGAGGGAGGGCGCAGCATGGGAAGGCATCGAGAGAGGAGGGCTATGGGAGGAAGGGAGGGAGGGAGAGGCTGCAACAGGGGATGGCGTCGGGAAGGGAGGGCATAGGGGGAGGGCATCGGGAGGGGAGAGGCATCAGGAGGGGAGGGCTAAGGAGGGGGCGGGAGGGAGGGGGCCTCGGGAGGGCGTCGGCATGGGGAGGGCTCGAGAGGGGGGTTGCGAGAGGGGAGGGGCGTCGAGAGGGGAGGCTGCGGGAGGGAGGGAGGGGTTGCAGCAGGGGAGGGGTGGGCTGCAATAGGGAGGGAGGGGATGTAGCAGGGGAGGACGTCGAGAGGGGAGGGTTGCGACTGGGAGGGAGGGGTTGCAGCAGGGGAGGGCATCGATAGTGGAGCAGCAGGGGAGGGCGTCGGGAGGGGAGGGGCATCAGGAGGGGAGGGCGGGGAGGGGTGGGAGGGGAGGGGCGTCGGCAGGGGAGGGTCGTCGGAGTGGGGGATGGGGGGACATCCACTTTTTTTCATGGTTGAAGTAAAAGAGTACTAATATTTTTTTTGGACCCATGCAAGGACATCTACTTTTTTCATGGCAATTTTCTAATTTTATAGAGCCACAATTTTAGGATGAGTCCGGCTATAGCCTTAAAAAAACTATGGGATCACTTTACTATATTTCTACAAGAATCCTAATTGTCTTAGCCGTACATTTTGAAAGCAAACTTAAGACTGGCTTGCTATAAATTTTTAAACAATCCTGCATTTTTTATGAAAGTTATGATGATGCAAGTGGTTGTGCAAATTCAAGCATTAACAAAGAAACATGTTACAATATCAAATTTACGTAGCATTTATTACGCTTGTGATGCAACATTCCATAGATTAAAGGCAAGGAAATCATGCATTTGTTTTGGACCCCATGCAAGGGTGTTCGCATTATTCACGGTAACTTTCTATTCTGCAGAACAATCAACCATTTTTCGAACAAGAAAAAGTATAGAATATTGTGATAAAATTATAGTAGAAAGCTACAATCATGTGAATCGATTGGTTATTCATGTCAGAAAGAAACATTATCTTTAAAATGGCATTCAAAGCATATAGTTTCAGATTCGATACCTCATATTAAACATTTTTTTATCTTGAAATAAATTAACATACAAGACTTTCAACACTATGACAAAATGAGAGTGGATGGCTAGTTTTTCTTAAGAAAAATCAGCTCTTTTTTTAGTTCAAACTTCTTTTTACATGCAGTAGGACCGGTCACATGCTACCATACCATCTACGTGAAGGATGTCCAGATCATGTATGGCATCATCATGGCCACTTGCATTGCCAGCAAAATCAGATTTGGATCCCTTGTGGATATGTTCTTGAGTGTGCATACTATTTTCCATTTAAAATCTTCCATTAACATCTGCCAAAATGGTGACGGCTATTGCCATCATTTTCCTTTTAAATCTCGCGTAATACTGCTCGACCCATTCCATTTTATCAATAAAATAGTTTTTTCTTAACCACCTTCATACTTTAACAAAGCATTGAGAGAAGGTTCAAAGATGGTCGTTATCAAGATTGTGAACTAATAACTGATAAAAATAACATAAAGAAATGACACCTTAATCAAATATCTAAGCAAGGCCCATCTCTACATCCCATCACACCAACACTCGAGATACCACCAAAGGGAGCCAGGCCAGAAAGTTGAGTAGGTTGGCAAGAAAAAGTTAGACTTAGGCTTGGACGACATACATCATGGGATGATTCCACCACCTGTATATTTGATCATGGACTGAACATTTATAGAACCTTTGAACAACTTCCCCTTGTTTCCGCAAATCGAGCAAGTAAAATACCTTGCCCTCGCATCCTTTTTCGGAGGAACCTATGCCAAAAGAAAACAGCATTTATAGAAAGGGGGAAATGGGATGCATCGTCTACCGCAGCTGCCAGGATATGTGAAAGCTTGACGATGAAGGAGAGGTAGTTGAAGCTAGGAAAATTGTGGTCATGGTTGGAGCGGCCAGTGGAAGCAAGAGGATGTTTCATAAAAATGAGCCGGACGAAGGGATTTGATATGCAAGGCAGCATGCCATGTGTTTTGCTGAGGTCGTTGCGACAGCAATTGCAAAATTCAATGAGATTAGATGACAGCTAACAAGGGTAGGGGTAGATTAGACTTCCAGTGACCCCCTTACAAGAGTGATGGAATGCCTAGAAAGGAAGATGCTTCGTTTCAATGCTTTTGATGGTAGGATATAAGAGGTGGGTAAAAGGAATGCTGCCAAAGAGATGATATAGGCAGCATGATCCCTCTGTGGAGCGCTTGCATGACCAGGACCTGCTTTTTCCTTGCTGATCCTCACATAAAGAAAAGCTCGTACAAAAATGTGCAACAGTTTTCTGGACCGCTTCTCATCATAGCCCATAGATGGAGACAGATTTATATACAAGGATATACTCTGACCGGCAAGCCGGTGAATGCCAGACAACAGGGGGAAATAGATAACTGCATAAGCAAGGCCAAAGAAATTTTGTTGAAAAAACATTGTAATTTACATTAAGATCTAGCTGAGAACACAAGAAAGAACTCCAAATTATTATGAAAAGGTTTATTAACAAAATCTGAGTGAATTCATGAGAATTTCTGATCATAATCTAAGGATTACATTACAGTTTAAACCTACCATGAAAAATGATAACAATAATAAAAAAAGTGTGGAGAAAAACAGGTGCCACATATATAATTGTTTTGACTTCCAGAAGAGCACAAAACTAGGATCTGCAGAAGAATTGCCTCCAGAAACTGCAAGCAAGACAACTTCATAACAGACTGAGATCAATATATGTATGCTACAATCTAGCAACCAATCAACCTCCTGAGCCCAGTTCCATTAAGGCTACGACAGTCTATGCAGGGGGGAGAGCTCAAAACCACATGAAACAAATTCAAGATGGTCTTGTAGGCCTGGCAAGATGGAATTGGTTGCTAAAAGCAATGCGGAAGAAATCAAAAAGTGTATTTGTTAATTCTACTGCAAATATAGTCAGCATTGTCTAATCTCAAATATACAATAAATACTGGATCAGTTGGTTTTCTTGTCTCCATCTGAAGCTGCTTCAGTACTTTGTGTTGCAGCAGGCTCATGGCTAACTACACTTCGATCATCATCTTCACCTCCAAAACCAAATTCATTGACTCGTCTTTTATCCACAGGGTATACCCATCTTTGATACAGGTATATAAGAAAAATGACATCTGCATCCAAGTGGCAAACCAATTAACATAAGACTCAGGCACCACTACAAATATGTGGCGTAAACAAGAAACCAATAACATCAAGACTCAGTTATCACTACGAACATGTGGTGTAAACAAAAGACTGCTCCACAGAAAAGCAATTTGAACGAAATGAACATGATTAATACTCAAATATGCAGACATGAGTTTGATTATTTTAGTTGCAATATTTTGACTAAAAAAAGGTGATAGCAGGTCCAATTTCACCGAGAGAAGAGTATTTTTTGCTAGGTTTAATTATGGCTAAGAACTTGGATACTTGGAGAAGAAAAACCATCGGTTCCTACAGACAAGGCTAAAGATGATGGGTAAGCAAACATCGACAACAATACAATTATTATGGATGCCAGCAAATACGAATCTCTTCGACAGCTTAAATGGAAGAAGTTGCAAGTATGTCCATCAGTTCAAAATAATAGGATAAACTTTTTTCAAGACCATGCCCAAGTCATGTGTAGCGCTTAGCAGATCTCTGGAAGTAAAACACGAGAAAAGGAACTGGCCCTTTAGAACTATGGCTCAACTGAAAATTGAAAATCTTACCATCACGGAAAACAGACAGTCGATGTAG
This sequence comes from Ottelia alismoides, assembly GCA_037367405.1. Classification (NCBI taxonomy): domain Eukaryota; kingdom Viridiplantae; phylum Streptophyta; class Magnoliopsida; order Alismatales; family Hydrocharitaceae; genus Ottelia; species Ottelia alismoides. Next base: position 628,815 of record JAZKJV010000507.1, read on the forward strand.
CATAGGCATTTTGATAACAAACGCAAAAAGATCATCAATAATAGTATTGAGAAACTTGTAAGTCATTTGCCTCCAGGGGAGATGAGCTACTGATTTCAATTTGTAGTTTATAAACAGCTGTGGGCACATCATAATAAAACCTGCCACAGAAAACATACATATGAAGGCCGGATTATTACTCTGGAAAGAAGACGTCACTGGTAATTTATCAAGAATAAATTAAGCCCCTCAAATTTTTTCGAATGCCAAGAAGTCCATAAATCTAGGAAAATACAAAGTTTATCAAAAAACAAATTAAAGTTACTCAAAGCATCATGAATAAATTTCACTGAACTCTACACTGCCGCATTATATGGCTATCCAGGCATGAGAATCGCATTCTTGACAATAATGCATACCCTCATCAAAAAAAACTTTAGGTGTAGGTCTGTGATATATGGAAATTTATAAACATTGGGTGCACGACAAAAGTCAGCGCACATGATTGTGTTAGTGCATCACATGAGTGTTTCATTACTAAAGCATGCATCACAGATAAAAAAACATGAGTCCCGGGCATGGTTGTTTATAAATAGTGTGTATCACAAGGCCTCAAATGTTTATAAATAGCGGTGTCACAAGGAAGGCCTTAAAAAAACAAACTAACAAACTGGTGTTAAACCAGTTAAACTGGTAACGCCATGCAGTTGTATGCATGGTTTTTAGAACTGGACAGGACCAATCGGTTGGACCGGTCCAACTATGGACTGGCCAACTTCCACCAACCAGTTCGACTGGCCAACTTGCCGTCGGTCCAGCCAGTTTTAGCTATTTAAATAAAAATAAATAGGACCGAACCAGTTTGGACCAGCTGAACCTAACCCATCCAATAAAAAAAACCAACCCAAAAAACCGCAAGTGTCGGGATCAATGAAAATTGAAATGTTCAATTTTGGAAATTGCATGTCCAACAAACTCATTCTTTGCATGAGAGTCCAAGACCAAGAGTTCAGTCATTAATAGAATTTTGGAAATTGTTGGATTTAATGGAAATTGAAATGTATAATTTTGGAAATTGCATGTATGTCCAAACGAGAGAAGAAGAATATGGAGACTGGGACCTCTCTTCCATATATTCCTGTTCACGTCTCTCACCCCAAATCTTAACACTCAACTCTCATGTCTCAGTCCAACTTCATGCGAACAAACACACCACATTTATATGAAAAGCATATTTAATACATATATTTTACTAGTAAAATATTAGACCCGGTTTTTCCGATCAGTAGAATCACTCCAACCTGTCCAACTTCTATAAAATGAAAGCTCTGATATTTTCTCGATTTCTATAGAAGCTCACGTCATAATTGCTCTCAACCGATCATTACCAAAATCAACATGAGATCGGTTCAACAACAGGTTTGTTTTTAAAATATTCATTGTATGTGCTAGTAAGGATGAAAATTGATACGAATATATCCGAATTTCCGTTGATCGTAATCGAAAAATCACCGAAATATAGATATATGTATTCGAATATTTATCGAATACGAACTTAATATGGATCAGTGATATAGTAACAGAAAAAAAGATCCAGCTTCTGATTATATCCGGTTATATATAGTAATGCTTTATGAGAATTTCTTCCGAACCTATATTGCTTAGCACTGAGAGTTTGATGTCTGACTTCACGCTCTCGACACCTCCACCACCCTAACTTTTGGTTGAGCCACTTTGGCAACAGGGTTGGCGATGCCTGACGGGCAAGTTTGCACAGTGTTGAACATCTTCTCCAGTGAAACTCAAGAAAAGACACGAATCTGATTCAAACCTTATCAATCAGATATAATATATAATATCAAGTCACGACTTCTGGAGCTGCAGACCTTGTCAACCTTTGACATCCCAGAAGAGCTATGATTGGAGATACCATTGTTTTTGGTACATAAGTTCCTAAATTAATGGGAAATACCCTACCTTTAATTGCAGTTAGAACTATAGGTTTATGTCGGTGTTGTAAAAGTCGGTCGACTAGCCTGATTAGTCGAGTCAATAGGGTGGCCGACCAAGTACTGACTAATCGGTAAATAGTCGGTTGCCCGACTACTCGGCTCAATTAGTCGGCCGACTAGGCCTACTAGTTGGCTAATTTTTGCATGAAGATACCAATTTTTTATTTTTTTTGATTTTTTAAGAAACCTTAACATGTGATGCTTAATATTTTATTTAAATTCATTTAACTATTTTATTTCATTATAATAGCATGGAAAATGTACATATCTATGTATATATGTAAGAATATATGTATAAAAATAATTTATAGATATAAAATAATTAAAAAAGACAAAATCAATTAATGTTTGACTAAATCTGACTAATCGCCCGGTTGTTGATTAATCCTTAATCAGCAACCCAGCCCACTGAGTATCGACTACCAACTTTTGCAACTTTGGTTTACGTAATTGGAAATAACCAATTAGGTTTACGATGAAACATAGAAATCGATTGCGGATCCAATTGGAGTACCTCCACGGGATAGACCTTGATGCAAATTATTATTATATAACAACAAAGCCTTTTCCTACAATTAAGTAAGGTCGGCTACATGGATTTTTTGCCTCCATTTAGATATATTTTGGATCATTCTCAGGGTTAAATCCAAATAACTAAGATCCCTATAGATAGTGTCATTCCAACACCTCTTGGGTCTTACTCATCCTCTCTTAACCGACTTAACAGACCAAATCTTGCATCTTCTAACCGATGCATAAATAGACCTCCTTTGTAAATAACCAAACCATCTTAAGCGGATTTCTCTCATCTTATCATCTATCGAAGCTACACCAACTTTCCTTCTGATCGCACCATTCTGAATCTAATCTTTTTGTGTAAAATCACACATCCACCTTAGCATTTTCAATTCTGCTACTGTCATTCTCGGCACATGTCTATGGTTCACAGGCCAACATTTTGATCCATAAAGCATAACAGGTCTCATGGCTATTTTGTAATACTTTCCTTTGACTTTCAAAGGGAGTTTCTTATCACAAAGAACAGTAGATGCTCCTCTCCACTTTAGCCAACCTGTATTTTTTCTATGAGTAACATCTCCATCAATTTCCCTATCCTGCAATGTTATCGTTGCTGGGAAAAATAAGAGAGTTGTTTATTCCATAAACCATGGGCTCTCTTATATAGGAGAGTAGCCTATGGGTAAATTTCATCAAGAGTACATACGAATATAGAAAATATGAAACAGTACACATAACATAAATTATATCTCTGCACTCCCCCTTAAGATGGAGCATAGATATCGATCATGTTCAGCTTGGACGAGCACTTCTGGAATGGCCCTCTAAATAACGCCTTGGTAAAGATATATGCAGTTTGGTCCCCTGAACTAACATGAGATGTAGAAATACAACCCTTCTGAATCATATCTCGTATATAGTGACAATCAACCTCAATGTGCTTGGTTCGTTCATGAAATGCTGGATTATTGGCAATAAATATAGCAGCTTGATTGTCGCATTCCAGAGCCATAGAAAGTGGGACTTCTACATATATATCTATAAGAACAGCTTTCACCCACATCATCTCTGTACTAACCTGGGCCATAGCCCTATAATCAAACCCAGCACTGGATCTAGCTACAACAGTTTGCTTCTTGCTTCTCCATGAGACAAGAGAATTTCCAACATATACAGCAAATCCAGTGGTAGACTTCCTATCCTTGGGACATCCTGCGTATTCTACATCTACGCACGCTGAGATAGTAATCTCCTTGTCTTTCTTGAACAATAGACATGCACCTAGAGATGATTTAAGATACCTAAGTATCATATGTATAGCATCCATATGTACCTGACGTGGTTGTTACATGAACTGGCTCGCTCGACTAACAACAAACGAAATATCGGGTCCGGTAATGGTAACATAAAGAAGTTTTCCTGTCAGTTCTCTGTATCTTCTCCTATCCACCTCATCAGTGTCATCATCATATAGTTTCATGCTCGGATCCATAGGTATAGTGGCCGGTCGGCATCCAAGCATTCTTGTTTCGCTCAGCAAGTTAGTGACATATTTCCTCTGGGTTATCACAAGTCCATGTGGATTTCTGGCGAACTCCAGTCCCAAAAATATCTAAGGACTCCAAGATCCTTGGTGACGAATTCACGACCCAGCATTTCTTCCTCCCTCTAAATTCCTTGTACATCGTCCACTTTAATCAGGATATCATCTACATACACCATAATTGCAATAATACCTCTGGATGTTTTATGTATAAACATGGAATGATCTGCATTGGAACGTTTATACCCCTGTTTTTCAAACAAGTCTGAGAGCTTCTGGAACCAAGCTCTAGGGCTCTGCTTAAGGCCATAGATGGCCTTATGAAGTCTACACACCTTAGAACACTCCCCCTCAACAGCAAAGTTGCATGTAGACTTCCTCATGCAAATCACCATATAAAAATGCATTCTTAACATCTAACTGAAATAATGGCCAATCACGAATAACCGCAACAGAAAGAAGGATTCGTAAGGTAGAATGGCGAGCAACCGGCGAGAATGTATCAAGATAATCCACCCCATATGTATGTGTAAATCCACTGCATTCTGCTTAACTGTGAAGACTCTTTTACAGCTCACTGTAGACACACCGGTAGGTGCAAAGACAAGGCTCCAGGTACCTCTTGACTGAAGAGCAGCCATCTCTTCTTCCATAGCTAAGCGCCATCGACTGTCCTTCAATGCATCTTAGTAATACCGTGGAATATCTACGGTAGATAGTGCAATAGCAAAACTCCTGAATTCACCAGATAGACGATCAAAAGAAACTGTGGATGCTATAGGATATGACATGCAACTACGCTTCTGTTTTCGAAGAGCAATAGGTAGATCCAAATCACTTGCATCCTCATCTGTCCTATGTAACACAGCCTGCTCAGGTAAATCATTAGATCCATCATTAGAAATTATGTTCTCAGAACATACCTCAGGCGAGCTAGATGATGAGCGGTGACCATGAGTAGAAGCAGGCCGACTGGTATAGTGGAGTGGCAATGGGGGTACAGGAACTGTAACCGGAGGTGCAGGTAATGGAGGTAGTGGTGGAGGTGCAGGTGTAGGTGGAGGTGGTGGTGACATAAATATGGCTTCATCAGTGTCTGAGGATACCAACCGATCACCTGTATGAGAGAAGTACATAACAGATTCAAAAAAGGTGACATCGGCACTAACAAGGTATTTCCTGCGCAACGGATCATAACACCTGTAGCCGTTTTGTATCCTGGAATACCCGACGAAAACACACTTGACATCTGAGAGCTTGCCAATACCTGGAGACAACTAGTGGACAAAGGCAACCGAGCTAAACACACGTGGGGTAAGTGAGAACAATTCTTTTTCAGGAAAAATCAAGGAGAAGGGAATCTTCTCACATAAGACAGACGAAGGCATGCGATGAGGTAACATGCCGTTAGGACAACATCGTCCCAGAAAGAATGAGGAGCATGACTCTGTATGAGAAGCGCCCTGGTGACATCAAGCAAATGACGGTGTTTCCTTTCTGCAACTCAATTCTGTTGGGAAGTATAGGCACAGGATGTTTGGTGGATAATTCCATGTGTTGAAAAATAATTTGAGAGAGTATGAGTACAAAATTCCAAGGCATTATCACTTCTTACAATTTTCACAGAAGCAGAGAAGACATTACGAACTTCATTTATGAAATTTATGATAATATTCCCAGCTTCAGATTTATTCTTTAATAAAAAAATCCAAGATAGATGAGAAAAATCATCCACAATGACAATATAAAACATGTATCCCCGATGATCAGGAACACGACTGGGACCCCAAATATCAATATGAAACAACTCAAACTTGGAGCTACTGCTCTGACTCTGAAGACTGGGAAAGGTAGACCGATGTTGCTTTCCCAACTGACAAGCCTCACATTGGATGGATGTGTGAGGCGAAACCTGGGGTAAAACACGACACAATTTCTGAAGCGGTATATGGTTGAAGCGCAAGTGCCACATGAATGGAGAGAGAGGTCCAGCAAGAAGAGAGGAGATTCCGGCATATGGAGTCTGACTGAGGCGATATAGTCCACTCTGCTCATAGCCACGCACAATCACGTTGCTCGTAAGGATGTCCTGAAAAATGAGAGAAGATTGATCAAAAATTGCATGACAATGTAAATCCTTTGTAAGTTGACTAATGGAGAGCAAATTCATAGAGAAATCAGGTGCGTGCAGCACATTCTTGAGGTGCATAGATGGGGTCAGGCTAATCTCCCCCTGACCAGTAATCGGGGAGTGCGTCCCATTAGCAATAATCACAGTGCGTCCTGGAGGAACCTGTCGGTAGGCTGTAAGTAGACCTCGATCACCACACAAATGATGTGTGGCACCAGAGTCCATAATCCACTCTAAAGTATCAGATCCACTACTGATAGTTAATGCATAAGTACTACCTGAGGTACTGGTGGATGCAGAAGCAGCAACATCAGAATGACTCTCAGAGGCAGGCGTTGATGTAACAGGACCGGATGGAGGTATAATACCCCTTAGACGAGCTACAAGATCATCAAATCGTTGATCCAAAGAAGAAGCAGATGGAGGTTCAATCTGTTCAGCTACTCGTGCAGAAGCAGGAAATCCATGTTTAGAATAGCATGTGTCCTCGGTATGTCCAGAACGATGGCAGAAAGTGTATGATGGCCGAACACAACTCCAGCTGCCTCGAGGTCCACGACCACGAAACTGATAATGACCCCTACGACCTCGAGATGCTGCCATAGCTGAGGCGGTCTGATTGGCAGTAGATGAAGGAACAGTAATACGACTCAATCTGTGAAAGGCTTACTCCATCGGAGGAATAGTGGAATCTGCCAAGATCTGGGAACGTGCTGCCTCGTACTCTGGATCAAGGGCTGCCAGGAATACACCAACCATAGTGGCATTCCAGTAGGTCTTTTGTTGCTCAGGAGTGGCTGTGAAAGGCATGAAGCTGTAGAGCTTCTCAAACATTCCACATAAAGACGTGTATAATGAGTGTAGAGGCCGTCCATTCTGCTTGATTGTAAAGATGTCATGCTGGAGTTGCAGAATCTTCGTCTCATTCTTTGCCTGTGAATAGGTAGCAGCCAGAATATCCCGCATTACTTTTGCAGTGAGCTGATGGAGAATATCATTTGCAATGTCAATTGCTAACGTTCCTGATAGCCAAAACTTGGCGTATGCATCATCTGCCCCCCATGGGCGTTGACCCCAGTCTTCTCAGCAGGCTCTTCCTCAGTAAGAATGTGCTTCTTACCGGTCGACTTCATCATACTCATGAACTGCATTGCCCACAGTTCGTAATTTGACCCGTCCATCTTCACAATAGGCGTAGGACCTTTGAAGGCGCTTGTAGATGGAATATCTGCATTGCTTTCTGACATGATGATAATAGAAGATTAGGGTTGGGTGTGCATTAGGCGAGGCACGCACAGCACACGAGGCACGAGGTAAAGTGGCAGCGCACGGGGCTAAGTCACGGCGCACAGAGGGTTGAGGAGCGCGCGGGGCCGAGGGGCACGCGGAGGGGCGTACGGAGGGGTGCATGGTGCACGGAAGGGCGCGTGGGGCCGAGGGGCGGCGCAGGGCCGAGGGCCGAGGGGCGGCGCGCGGAGGGCTTGGAGGTGGGGGCTAGGGTTAGGGTTTGGTTTGAGAACTCTGGTCTAGGACCGTTGCTCTGATACCATGTTGGTAAAAATAAGAGAGTTGTTTATTCCATAAACCCTGGGCTCTCTTATATAGGAGAGTAGCCTATGGGTAAATTACATCAAGAGTCCATACGAATATAGAAAATATGAAACAGTACACATAACATAAATTATATCTCTACAATCGTCTCCAATTTTCACCTTAAGTCCTTCCCTGTTGTTTCCATACACTTCATATATTCAGTCTTAGCCTACTAATACGAAATCCTTTAGCCCCTAAGGCATGTCTTCTAACCTCCAGCTTCTCATTTACTCCCTCCATCTCTTGTCTCAGCAATAAACAACATATCATCGACGAACAACATACACCAAGGTATCTCATCCTGAATGTGACTAGTCAACTCATCCATAATCAAAGTAAAAAGAAATGGACTCAAAACTGAACCTTGATGCAGACCGATGATGATGTTAAAATAGTCAGTCTTTCCAGATGGGATCCGTACACAAGATGAAGCCCCTTCATACATATCCTTTATAAGGTTCATGTATAGGACATGTACTCATCTATTCTCCAAAACTCTCCACAAATCACCCTTGGACTAAATCATAAACATTCTCCAAATCAATAAAAATCATATAGAAGATCTTTTTAGCTCTGTAAATCTCCATGATTCCCCTCAACAAGTGGATAGCTTCAATAGCTGAGTGACCTAACATGAATTCAAATTGATTTTCAGTTACTTTGGAACTTGCCTCAACCTTCTTTCGATCGCACGTTCTCAAATTTTCATAGTATGAATCATCATTTTGATACCTCTATAATTCGAACAATTTTGAATTTCTCCTTTATTCTTATAAAGAGGCGCCACAATGCTTCTCCATTCTTCATGCATTTTCTTTCTTCGGCAAATAACATGGAATAAATTTGTGAGCCAAGTGATGAACGTGAAAATTCGCCTCTATAATAAATATATCTTAAGTCGTAGTATAGGAGGCGAATTTTGTTCAGCAAAAACCACAGTCTTTGAATGCTGTGGAATATTTATACTTGGCAAGTGTACCAAGGTCGAACACAGGGACACAGCTGCTTAATTATAGCTTTTGAATTTTGATTCGTGAAGTTCAATGTCAATTAATTCTCATTTTCAGGTCCATATGCAAATTATGAAGAACTAAGCTATTTACAAGGTAACGCCATGATGCATGCATTTTTTAGACATTTTTATGCGAGTTAAAGTGATGCATGTGCAAATAATGCGATATAATATGCATGATGAATCAAATGCTACAATTATACCCTAAAATATGAGCAACACAATATAAAATGAAGTTAGAGCCATTTTGAACATATCATTAAAAATCGGTCATGAAATCAAGCAAAACAAGCAGAGCTAGGTCCCATTTATCACATAAAAATTCACTTAATTTAAGACAGTATCAAATGAGACAAATAAGTATGCTAGATTGTAGAGGACAAAACAAAGATCAAAACGACACTAAAATCATGCAATTTGGACCTACGATGCTCAAGTTATGCTAAAAACAGTGCGAGGGCATAAATGTAATAAACATGCAATAAAAGAAAGGGATAAATATTGCATTTAGGTCCCGGGAGGGACCTAAATGCAAATACCAAAAACCGCCTGGGCCCCGTGTGTAATTTTTCCTTTGCGCGCAGGGGCACAATTGCAATTCTTCAAAATTAGGAGGGCCTCCCTGTAATTTACACAGGCACGCACGTGGGGCACGTGCCTGGGGACCAAAGAGGAAATATCAATTCGTTCGAGGTCATGCTTGCTATTTACCCAGCACCTCACGTGCTACGCACGCGAGGGATAGGCTCGGGAGGAGCCTCAGCTTCGGGACCACGTGGCAGCTTCTGGAGGTTCGGGGCGAGGTTTGTCCGCCCGAGCCTGTAGGTCTGGTTCGAGGCTCGGGCCTCCACGTGGCTTCATCTCGTCCGTCCGATCGGTTCGATCGGACGGTTACTGCATCTCCACTCTCCTCCGCAGGCTACCGGAGAAGGCGGGGCTCCGGCGACCTGCTGGTAGCTCCGCCGTGCTCTGAAAGATGGTCTGAAGGTCACCAGAGCTGGCTGAATGTCTAGCGGAGGACCTGGAGCCACGACGAAGCTTCGAGGCTGATCGGAGGTGCTGGTCGAAGAGGCTTCGCCGGAGGATAAGAGCTGGAAGATGCTCCGACGCCAACTCCGGTTGTTAAGGTCCTGCAGGGGTTAGTTAGCCGAAGCGTGCGTGCGGGAATGTGCGAATTGATTGGGGAATGAGCGAGGGCCGGTGAGGCGACGAGAGCGGTGGCCCATATCTCTTCTTCTCCGGCGAGGTGGAGAAGAAGGTGGTCGGAGTGGATGGGGGTTCTGAAGAAGAAGAAGGGGGTCGGCGAGGTTGCAGGTGGCGTGGCGAAATTGCAGAGATGGTCGGACGGGGGTGAAGGCGATCATGGAAGGTGGGAAAATTCGGGAAAAATCAAGAAAAAGAGAGAGAAGAGAAACCTCATCGGGGAGGGGACCCTTGGCGGAGGAATTGCTTGGGAGGAGGCTCGGAGGAGCCCCGGGGTCGTTGCCCAGCTGGTCAGCAAGCCAGCGAGCTCGGCGGAGCTTGGGAGCGTCCACTACTCGGCGGCGGAGCACCGAGGGTCAACACCGGCGAGTACCTGTCGTCACCTCGACGTTCCGCCCCTCAGCTGTCACCGGAGGGGCGGAGGAGGCTAGGGTAAAGGCCAAGAATGGTGGACACCGGCTATTGGTGACGGAGGGAGGGTTTTATAGGAGGCGGAGCTCCAGCGGTTACGAGGTGCGGGGGGTGTTTTGAAATGGGGTTTTCATGACGATGGATTGATGGTAGGTGTCTTTGGGGGTTACGCGAGATAGGCGGATCTACGGTGATGTCGGGGAGGCGTTACGAGCAGGAGGAGCTGGCAGGTGTGCCGGCCAAAAAAGGAAGGGGGAGCGGGGTTGGTGATGTGTAACGGCAGGGGGCGAAGTGCGCGGGAGGTAGACGATGATGGTCGAGCCGTTGGATCTAGCGATCCAACGGCTGAGGGTGAGGCGCGTATGGAGGGTCGCGATCAGATCATTAGATCTGATCGGATGGCTGAGGGTCGAGCGCGAAGGAGCGGCCCAGATGGAGAGCTGGCGAGATCCAACGGCGAGGGTTTGAAGGAGGACGTGGCAAAAGCAGAAGCGTTGGATTAAACTAGGATCGGAGGGCTATGGTTAAGGGGTGACGTGGCGCGAGGCAGGCTGTAGGATAGCGCAAGGATCCAACGGCCGAGGGTTCGGTGCCTGTGGGCGGTCGTGATTAGATCTGGGAGTCAGATCAAGGGCTGAGAAGTGGGCGGTGATGGACGGCAGAGATGAAGGTGGGGATGGCGTGATCCAACGGCCCAGGAGAGGGCCGGGTGGCGGGAAGGAGAGCGGGCCACGTGGGCAGCCCAGAGGGCGCCACGTGGCCCAATCAGAATAATTCAGAAATAAAAACAAAGAAAAATATAAAAGAAATAGTTAGAGGCCGAATTTGGAAAAAGTCAAAACATGAAAGTTGCTCGTCTCGACGAGATCTACAACTTTCATGTTGGTCAAAAAGCCAAAAGAGGTCATCTGTACAAAAGCTATTTTTGGGGGTATTTTTAAGGGGATAAAAACACCGATTTTTGTGGTTTTGAATTGTTTTTGTATTTTTTAGTGGTTTTAAAGGTCAGTGAATTATAGACAATTATTCTACCTAATTTTTAGGGGTTTTTGAGTGATAAAATAATTACAGAAAAATAAGGGCAATTAAATACAAATAATTAAAGGCAAATTATATACAATATGGTACATGATAAAAATAGAGTTTTAAAGGATATTTTTATTGGCTTGTTTAAGCAGGGATTTTAATAAGGAGTTTTTAGCATGATGAATATGAGATTCATCACCAAGTCAAACCCATGTTCACCTAGAACTCTCAAAACTTTTATAGGAATGTCATCAGGTCCTACACCTTTCCCAAATGACATAACCTTTAAAGCCTCAGCTACTTCTTTCCTTTGTATCTGTCTATAGCTAGCACGATTCAGGTAACATTCACTACCACCCAAAGCAATCTCTTTATTCCATTCCCCAATGAAAATCATATGGAAATATTGCCTCCATTTAGTCTTTATATATCATTTTGAGTGACAAGCACGCGTCCTTCCTCATTCTTGATGAATCTCACTTGAGAAAGATCTTTGGTATTTCTTTCTCTTGCTCTTGGCCAATCTAAATATATCCTTCTGGCCCTTCTGAGTCAAGCTTCTTGTACAAAACGTTATAAGCTTTCGAATTGGCTTCGCTTACAGCCTTCTTTGCTTCCTTCTTCGCTATAGTTTGTGACAGTTTCCTCTGTTCTATCATTATACAAAGCCTTAAAGCAAGTTCTTTTAGTTTTAAGCTTCTCTAACAGTCCTTCACTCCATCACCAAGCTTTTTTTTGGTATGGAACTCTTCCCTTAGATACACCTAGCATCTCTTCGGATACTAGATAGGGGTGCACACGGATCGGATAAAATACGTAATCCGATCCGATCCAATGTTACTGGATCTGATTGGTTTGGTTTTATCATTCTAATGGATCGGATCGGATTGGAATTTTTGAAATCTGTTAAAATATGGATTGGATCGGATCGTTACCAAAATCCAATCCGATCCAATCCGTTAATCCGTTAACACACATGTACGTGTAGATACATGCATACATGCATACATACAAACATACATATATACATACATAATATCTATATACACCTATTTCGAAATCTCTATAAGGAATAATCAATGTCACTTATGTCATTTTTTCCATATCAATCATGGATACAAGTCCTCTTGATATCACCCTTTCTTCTCTCTTGAAAGGCAAATGTTAAATCTCTAAAAAAGTTTTAAGCCTTCTCCCACTATGAGTAGGGTCGGCTACATGGATTCTTGCTCAAATCCATGTTGAGAGATTCGACTATTTTTTACGCTGGCTGTCGACTACCTAACGCAACCCCTGCAAGAGGGGGATTTGAACCCTAGTCTTTTGGGTAGTAGACACATTGTACTACCACCAGACCATTTAAGTGGGTTATTCCTCTCCAAAATAATAAATTATGACTATAACTTGTAAAATTGTAAATCCATGTTCGGTTATTCCTCTCCTAGTTTCCTCTCTCATTTCACTATTGGCCGTCAAAATTACTCTCGATTCCCTCTTAGTCTATTTCGATGATGCATCCCTCTTGCATAATGTTATTCTCCCAACAAAATTTTACCAGTACCCCTTCCTTGCGATGTCTTCGTTTGCCTGAAATAATATAATCCCCTCCCACACGATACCATTTGGCCTCCATATATTGTCACTCTTCTTATCTTCGTTAACAGAATATAGACTTGGAATAGTTGCCTGATACATTTGTTAGATACTTTTGATCCCTTTGCTTCTTACCTTTTACTTGTTCTACCTTTCAACCTTATTTTAGTGATGAAATTAGATCAATTATACAATCAAACGTGTCACATCCATTTAAGAAGAAATAATCATTATTTTAATTCCGTTCATTTCTAATTTGATATATATTTTTTATTCATTTTTTTCATAGAATTTGCCTATTTTGACTATAAATATAATCTTACAAATAAAGTCCAGTTCAAGTCTATTTTAAATGAGGCATGATGCCTAATTGGTGGGCTATATTTAAGTTATTTTTGTTCTGCATACTCAATCGAGTATGAATGATGTATGATTCTCATTTTTTAACGACATATTATATAACCTTGAAGGATGTTCTTGCAAGTGGTTGGATTTGGTATAGCTTAACATTCTAAGTTAATCATGGACTTCATCACTATCCGATCATTGAGATCATATGTTTTATTTATCTAACTTTCTTTATATCCTTATTTGATAACTTGTATTATTTTTATTGGAATCATTTGGTGGAAATATATTGAAAAAAATAAAACAATGCATTATTTATTATAGAAAACTTTAATTTCAAATTCAATATAATCCTTTAGCTTTATTATGTGATCTTCAACTTTTTATAATGGTTTAGTGAAATTCTTCAACTTTCACTTGATGTGTTTTTTTTCTTTTCTTTACTTCTATTCATATGATCGATTTTTAAGTCCTTATTGAAATGTTCAAGGGCTAATGTGCTGTAAAGTATAGACATGTAAAGTAGACCACTGAGCGAGAAAGTGTAAGTAACAAATCCGAACCAATCCGTAATCCGATAGATTGGATCGGATTGGATTTAGATATCTAATGGATTGGATTGGATTCGAAAAAATAAAAATCCGTTAAGGTTGGATTGGACACGGATTAAGCTAAATCCGAACCAATCCGATCCATGTGCACCCTTAATACTAGATGCTACTGCCTCCCACATCTCATTTGCACTTCCGTTACAATCACAAGATAAGTCTTCTAAAACCTTCTCCCTGAAGTTTGATTGCTTCAATTGAAGATTCCAACATCTAGTTCTCGTGATCATGAAATCCCTCATTTTCTTTACCGACCCTTTTATTTGCACATCCATAACTAACAAGCGATGTTGGGTGGTCAAACTCTCCTGGGATTACTTTGCAGCCTTTGCAACATCCATGGTTCAAAAAAACGCGCCTCGAGGCGCACGAGGCGTACGCCTCGAGGCGAGGCGGCCTAAAACCGCCCCAGAACGGCCGCCTCAGGGGGCCTCTGAGAGGCGAACGCCTCAGTTGGTCGAGGCGGTCGAGGCGGTCGAGGCGGTCGAGGCGGAGGCGAGGCGGTCCCTGAGGCGTTTTTTTATTTTCAAAATATTTTTTATTTTAATCATTTATCCTATTAGTAATTTCATATGTTTATAAAAGTCTAGTTGTTTAGGATATAAATATACAAGATGAATGCTTAAATTTGACCACTTTCATGTTCATATTTACCATTAAACATGTCCAATTATGTCAAAAACTCTTAATTTAAGGCAACATACAAATCCGCAAATCCGCAGATATCATTTAAAGCATTACTTGTAAACTTAATTTAAGGAGTTGTTACACAATAAGCTATGCAATATGCTGAGAAGGACAAACAAGATAGAATTCAAGGGGAGGTCATGTACATTCTCATACAAACAGATCCATATATCTGAATAGAAATAAAATCTTTAATAAAAAATTTCGCCGGGGGCGCTGCCCCCACACCCCCGCAGGGGGGGAGCGCACCTGCTCCCCCCCTAGACCCCCCCCCAGGCTCGCTGACCGGGCAGCGAGACCCCCGTCTTGTTGGGGTATGTTATGGCAGGAGGGGTGCATACACTAGTTCTTCAACTTGGGTTAGAGAGTTAGAATTCTGATGAATACTAACATATGCATTCTCATACATTTGTATATCTTTCTATTTTGGGGTTCGTATCTTTATTATTTCATCATATCTTGTAGTGTAAATTATTATATATTGGGCAGAGAACATATAATTACATAAAGAGACATATAATTGTAGTTTTATACATATTTTTCTATATATAACTGAGGCTTACGCCTCGACCGCCTCGAGGCTACGCCTCGCCTCGATTCCAAGGAGACCGCCTCGTTCCGCCTTTCGTTTTTTCAAACCTTGTTTGCAACACAATCGATCTCTTCTCCTCAACGTAAAGTAATCTATATGTGTTCTAGTCAGGCCACTCTTATAAGTAATTAAATGCTCCTCCCTCTTCTTAAAGAGAGTGTTTGCTATGAAAAGATCATAAGTCGTTACAAAATTAAGAATGATTTCCCCCTCTTCATTTATATCCCTGAAGTCATATCCTCCATTAATACTAGCATAATATGAAGCATCCTTTCCCACTTGTCCATTAAGATCTCCACCTAGGAAAATCATCTCTTTGCGGGATTCCTTGCATAATCTTATCCAAATCCTCCCAAAAACTTTTTTAATCATTTCATCTAAACCAGATTTGTGGGGCATAAACTGAGATGATATTCGAAATTTCTTTTTCGAGCATCACTTTTAGCAAAATAATCTGATCTCCGAATATTTGCACCTCGCACACAATCATTCAAATCCTTATAAACAACCACTCCACCACCATTTATGCCCTTATATTTACCTGAATACCAATGTTTAAAGCATGTCTTCTCGACCTCCATTGCTTTCTCTCCAACCCATTTGGTCTCTTGGAGACATAGTATATGAATCTTCCTTTTTCCATTGTATCTACTATCTCCATCAATTTGCCAATCAAAGTGCCAATATTCCAGCTACTTATCCGCAACTTCCTTTGCAACCACTTTAGGACTAACTTCTTAACTCCATCGATTTGCCCATCAAAGTGCCAATATGCTAAAGAGATGTTAGGCGAGCCAAAGGGAGGAGCTTCAAGCCAAAAGGAGGCTTGTGGTAGAGTGGACGTGTGCAAGAGAAGCTCAAAACTAAAAGAGCATGCTTTAAAGCTATGTCTAAGGATATAACAAATGAAACTGTCACAAAGTACAAAATAGGGAAGAAGAAAGCAACGAAGATTGTAATCGAAGCTAAGTCAAAAGCTTATGAAGTTTCGTAAAAAAACTCAACTCTAAGGAAGACCAGAAGGATATATTCAGGTTCGCTAAAGTAAGAGAAAGAAATACCAAAGACCTTTCTCAAGTGAGATGCATTAAGGATGAGGAAGGTCGCGTGCTTGTTACTCAGAAGAATATAGAGACTAGATGGAAGCAATACTCCCATAATATTTTCATTGGAGAAGGAAATAAAGAGATCAATTTGGGAGATCTAGCTAGTAGTGAAAGTTACTTGAATCATGCAAGCTATAGACGAATACAAAGGACGGAAGTAGAGGAGGCTTTGAAGGATATGAGACCTCAGAAAGGTGAAGGACCTGATGACATTCCTATAGAAGTTTGAAGACTTTTAGGTGAGCGTGGGTTGACTTGGCTTACAAATTTATTCAATGTAATTTAGTGAAGGAAGAAAATGCATGAAGATTGGAGGAGAAGCATCGTGGTACCTCTTTATAATAATAAATGAGACATTCAAATTTATTCAAATTACGAAGGTGTCAAGCTGTTGAGTCATACTATGAAAATTTGGGACCGTGTGATCGAAAAAAAGGTTGGGGCAAGTTTCTAAAGTAAAAGAAAATCAATTCGGATTCATGTCAGGTCTCTCAACTATTGAAGCCATCCATTTGTTGAGAACAATAGAGATTTATAGAGCTAAAAGGAAGAACCTCCGTAAGATTTTTATTGATTTGGATAAGACTTATGATTCTATCCCATTGGAGATATTGTGGAGAGTTTTGGAAGAGACAAGTACATGTTAATATATTAATCTCATAAAAGATATGTATGATAGGACTTCATCTTGTGTAAGGATGCAGTCTGGGAAGACTGACTATTTTGGCAAGTTGACAAGTTACATTCAGGATGAGATACTTTGGTGTATGTTAATCACTGATGATATTGTGTTGATTGATGAGACTAGAGATGAAGTAAATGAGAAGCTTGAGGTCCGGAGATGTGTACCGAATACTAAAGGATTTCGTATAAATCGGCTAAGACTGAATATATGGAGTGTACTTTTAATGGAAGCAATGGTGAAGGAATCGAGGTGAAGATTGGTGATGCCTTTTAGATTCTTGATATCTATTTTGCACCATGATGGGAAAATTGATGGAGATGTTACTAATAGAATAAATGCAGGTTGGCTAAAGTGGAGAGGAGCCTCTATTGTTATCTGTGATAAGAAAATTCCTTTGAAAATCAAAGGTGTGAGACATGCTATGCTTTATGGATCTGATTGTTGGCCTATGAACCATAGATGTGCAGAGAATGGCAGTAGAAGAAATGAAAATGCTAAGGTAGATGTGTGGACATACACGTAAAAATCGGATTCGGAACGATGCAATTAGAAGGAAAGGTGGTGTAGCTCCGATCAAGGATAAGATACGAGAAAATCGCTTAAGGTGGTTCGACTATTTGCAAAGGAGGTCAGCCGATGTACCGGTTAGGAGATGCGAGTTTTGGGATGTTGAGCAGGCCAAGAGAGGGCGAGGAAGGACCAAGAACTGAAGAGACTATACGAAGGGAACTTAGTTCTTTGGATATAAGCTCGAGAATAATACAAGAGACAAAGAATCCATGTAGCTGGCCCTACTTAATGTGTGAAAAGGCTTTGTTATTTTTATTGTGGTGAGGTAGGTTAGTCGACAACAATAAGAGAGGAGTAATCTGACCAAAAGTTGTACAACCATGCAACGTAAGTGAGACAAAATGCATTCTAGAAAAAAGAAAGTGAAAAAAGGCATAGTTGGACCTAGAGACTATTCGTCCGACAAAAACCAAGAAATAGCATCCATCGGTGAGGCATCTCTTGCCCTGGTGTGAGCAACAGTGGAAGGATGATGCGCTTCTCCTTTATCTAGAGTCCTGGTGAGATACAACAATACATGCCAATCTCCCAGTGGTGTTCTCAGCCTTTATATTCCTTTCGTTGTTTCCCTTCCCTATTAGCATGTGTAGCAACTCATTAGTGGCAATAAAGTGTTAGCCTTCCATGCCACCTTCTTCAACCATCTCCTCCTATGGCCTATTGGCTATTTAAATTCCTTTACTCTTCTTCATGACATTCGCATATCACATAAAAAACAAATCACTATAAACATAGAAGTTTTTACATAGATGTATCCATGCATGCCCCTATGTGAATCATAGTCGTTAGAAAACGATGAATGCGAAGGCATAATGTCAGAGATACAGAATAAACATTAAGAAGATTGGGAATTTTACGTGGAACCCTGCTCCCTAAGGAGCGGGATGAAACCACAGGAGAATGCCTCAAAAGGCTTGTGTTTTCATTCAACTTTCTCATCTGATACAATGGGTCTGGGGCTTCTTATACATCCTTCACTGACCTTTCATGTTGCACAAGTGGTAGATGTTGGACTAAACAACTGGATGTGGTAATTGAATGAATAAAAGAGTGATGCATTTACTCCAACACCACCCTCAAGCTAGAGCATGCAATGCTCAACTTGGACACATAGAAAGAAATCTCGAACTCATAATACAAGACAACTGTCGGTTGCTGTTGGGGATGGTACTTCTCATGCCGTGCATGTGAGAGGAACAAACGGGCTAGAGTGTGAGTCGAACTAGGTCTTCTCGTCGAAGAACATGTGCTATGTATTGCGCATGTAAGAGTCACATAAACTGAAAGAGTCCCCTCATCGGAGGTCCCTGGCCTGTCACATGTAGAAGGCTGGATCATGCGGACAATTACTCCATCTCTGAAGGGTCGAACTGAAAAAGCCATGGAAAATATCCTCGTCAGATTCCACATTTTTTGGAGAATGAATTCTGAAAAGTCTGCTCGTTAGAAAACTTGGTCTCTCCCATACTGGCTCAGAGAATGTGATCTCTACTCTGAAGTCCCTATGAAACCACATGAAAACCCTAGCCTACATGGCATAGGGAATGGGATCTCTACTCTGGAGTCCTTATGGATCACATGAAAACTCTATGACCAAAAATAAAGATGGAGACCACACAACTGATGATCGCATATCCGCAATCAAACTGAAGACTCTGAAATAATTTGTTGAGTCTGAATATGAAATGTAGAATCTGAAATCTGGCTAGTCTAGAATCTAGAGAATCTGAAAATCTGGCATGTAGATCTCTACACAATACTCCCTCTTTCTCCCCATACTTGTCGGAGCATAATGACAACGACAAAGTTGGGAGAAGACAAGAAAATGGAGAGAAACAAAAAAATGCATAAATGATCTCAATTTTTTTCTTCCGGCTTTTTCTTCTCAATTTGTTATGAGTCATTCCATTTTTACGGCTTTTCATTCTTCTTCTTTTTATCGGCTATTTTCTCTTTTTTATAGCCAACTTTTTTTAAGCGTACGATTTATTTGTACGCATCTTTTTAGAAAAAATCAATGAGGCCCAACTTTGGACCCATAAACTCAACTCTCTCCCGTTTTTTGAAACTCACAGCCCAAAAACCTAACTAGACTTGAAAAAAATTCCTTCAAATCACAGCTTGCATCGTCCCTGCCAAAAGAAAATTGGGGCTTTATTTAGGGTTCCCTGATTGGGAACCCTTTCCACGAAAGGCTCCAACCGATGGGGGCTCTTCTCGAGATAGCACCGCCGCCATCGCTAGGGATAGGGTTGCGTCACACTTCCGCTACGCTGCCATCTTTACAAGGGGGAGCTCTTGAGCGCTTGCGAAGGCCTGAGAGAGAGCACATGTTAAAATCGGGGCGATGGAAACTGTCTGGAGGAGCTTGGCGGCGTGTTGGATGCTTCACGGAGAGGTGATGGAGCATCACTTGCAAGGGAACAAAAGGGCCTAGAAAAAGGGTAGCACCACCCTTTCCTTTCTCTCTCTATGTTTTTTACATGCTGCTGCCACCTTTTGTTGCGCAATGGGACTTGTAGCCCTTTTTTGCTTCTTCTTCTTCTTCGAATAGCTTGGAGCTTCATTGAGGATCTTTGATGTGAGGAGGTCCTGGAGATCGAGGCTCACACGAGCAGTTGGTGCTGACTGATACGCATGGGGTTGGATATGTGCCGCCACCATCAGATCCTTTTTTTCCGATGAAATTTTTAGGAATGCTTCTGGAATCACATTAGAACTTGTGTCGTTACAGAACTAGGGTTCAGAAACCCAACTTTATGCACAGACAAATATGGCGATGATCTTCAAGGTTGAACAATTTCGTGCAGGATTAGGGTTTCAAGAAAACCCTAGAACTTTGGTGATGTAGCCGAATCGATTTGAACAAGGATGAAGAACATGTTTGGGGTTTTGAAAGCCCCTAGATCTCGAACTTTGAACAAATCATGAATCATAAATCTTCAAGAATAAACACGAATCGAATTTGCTCTGTTAATCGAATCTCAAACAAAACATGAACAGAAATAAATCCTCGAGAATCAAACCTGCTCTGATACCATGTTAGAAAATGAAGAATGCAGAAGCGTAATAACAGAGATACAGAATAAACATTAAGAAGATCGGTATTTTTACATGGATCCCTACTCCCTAAGGAGCAGGATGAAACCATGGGAGAACGCCTCAAATGGCGTGTCTTTTCATTCAACTTTCTCATCTGATACAATGGGTCTGTGGTTTCTTATATAACCCTCATTGACTCTGCAAGTCCCACAACCAGGAGATGTGGGACTAAACAATTGGATGTGGTAATTGGACCCTGGAGGGATCCAATTACTCATCTACACAGGAGTGACGCATATACTCCAACAATAGTATTTATCCCTATGAGAATAGTGATTGAAAAAAGATATCATTTTGAGGAGGAAAACACTAATTTGAAGGGAAATAAAAATAAATTTACTTTACCCTTTTCTCTTGCATAATAGACTATCTAATCTACATAAAAAATAAACAAAAAAGAATTGAAATACATTAACAAGTCAGAACACTGCATGAGAAGAGAAGCATGGCAAATTGGATAAAATGTTGGGAAAATGAGAAAACATATTTATTCCATCAGCCCTATGCTGTCTTATAAAGGAGAGTAGCCTATGGGTAAATTACATAACGAGTTCAACGGGAAAGTAAAATAACAAATAGAGATACATAAGTGAATAATATATATCTACACTCCCCCTCAAGATGGAGCATAGATATCAATCATGCTCAACTTGGACGAGCACTTCTGAAACGGCCCTCGAAGTAATGCCTTGGTAAATATGTCTGCCGTTTGATTCTCTTAGCTAACATGGGATGTAGCAATAAATCCCTTCTGAATCATATCACGTATAAAGTGGCAGTCAACTTCAATGTGCTTGGTTCGTTCATGGAATGATGAGTTATTTGCAATGAATAAGGCCGCCTGATTGTCACATTCCAAAGCCATAGGAAGTGGGACTTCTATATGTAAATATGTAAGCACAGCCTTTACCCACATCATTTCTGTGCTAACCTGGGCCATAGCCCTATATTCAGATTCAGCACTAGACCTTGCCACAACAGTTTGTTTCTTGCTCCTCCATGAGACTAGAGAATCTCCAACATATACAGCAAACCCAGAGGTGGACTTCTTGTCCTTAGGACACCCTACGTAATCTACATCTGCACAGGCTGAGATAGTAATCACCTTGCCTTTCTTAAACAGTAAACCCGCACCTGGAGATGACTTGAGGTACCTGAGTATCATATGTATGGCATCCATGTGTACCTGACGTGGTTGTTCCATGAACTGGCTCACTCGACTCACAGCAAAGGATATATCGGGCCTGGTAATAGTAACATAAAGAAGTTTGTCCACCAGTTCTCTGTATCTTCTCCTATCCACCTCATCTGTATCACCATTATATAACTTCATACTAGGATCCATAGGTGTGGTAGCGGGTCGGCAACCAAGCATTCATGTTTCACTCAACAGGTCAGTGACATATTTCCTCTGAGACATTACCAACCCATAAGGATTTCTGTCGAACTCCAGTCCCAGAAAATATCTAAGAACTCCAAGGTCCTTGGTAACAAATTCACGACCCAGCATTTCTTTCGCCCCCTTTATTCCATGTCCATCATCACCTGTAATCAGAATGTCGTCTACATAGACCATAATTGCAATAATTCCTCTGGAAGTCCCTTGTACAAACAAGGAATGATCAGCATTAGAACGTTTGTATCATTGTTTCTCAAAAAGATCTGAGAGCTTCTGGAACCACGCTCTGGGGCTCTGCTTAAGGCCATAGATAGCCTTATGAAGTCTGCACACCTTAGGACACTCCCCCTCAACAGCAAAACCATGTGGTTGTTGCATGTAGACTTCCTCCTGTAAGTCACCATATAAGAACGCATTCTTCACATCCAACTGGTATAGCGGCCAATCACGAGTGTTTGCAACAGAAAGCAGGATCCGTAGAGTGAAATTGCGGACCACCGGCGAGAATGTATCAAGGAAATCCACCCCATATGTCTGTGTAAAGCCACGAGCAACAAGACGAGCCTCGTATCTGTCAATACTGCCATCTGCATTCTGCTTGACTGTAAATACCTACTTGTAGCTTACTGGAGACACATCAGCGGGTGCAGGAACCAGACTCCAGGTACCTCTAGACTGAAGAGCTGCCATTTCTTCCTCCATGGCTAAACGCCATCTACTATCTTTCAGTGCGTCTTGGTAATTCCGTGGAATAGCCACTGCCGACAATGCGACGACGAAATTCTTGAACTCTCCAGTTAGTCGATCAAATGACACAGAAGCTGCTATAGGATATGATGCGCAGCTCCACTTCGACTTTCGTAGGGCAATAGGAACATCTAAATCATCTGTATCCTCGTCTGACCTCTGTAACACATCCTGCTCAGGAAATTCATCAGATCCATCAATAGTAGTATCTTCAAAACATAACTTAGGCGAGCTAGATGATGAGCGATGACGATGAGCTGAAGCAGGCCTGCGGGTATAGTGAAATGGTAATGGTGAAACAGGTACAATGACAGGAGGTGTAGAAGATGGTAACGGTTCTGGTGATGGTGGTGGTGGTGGTGGTGCTGGTGGTGGTGATGGTGGTGGCATGTATATGGCATTAGTATTATCAGGGGGTATCAACTGATCACTTGAAGCTGAGAAATACATAACATATTCAAAAAATGTAACATCAGCACTGACAAGGTACCGCCTGCGCAATGGATCGTAACACTTGTACCCCTTCTGAGTTCTGGAGTACCCAACGAAGACAATTGACAGCCTTAGGAGAGAGCTTGTCAGTCCCAGGAGACAACTGGTGGACAAAGGCATCCGAACCGAACACACGAGGAATAAGGGAGAAGAATTCTTTGTCAGGGAAAATAAGAGAGAAAGGAATCTTCTCGCCTAGAACAGATGACGGCATACGATTGATAAGGTAACATGTTGTAAGAACAGCATCACCCCAAAAAGAGTGAGGAACATGACTCTGTATAAGAAGCGACCTGGTTACATCAAGCAAATGGCGATGTTTCCTTTCAGAAACCCCATCCTGTTGGGAGGTATAGGCACAGGATGTCTGGTGGATAATCCCTTGGGATGAGAAGTAACTGGATAGGATATGAGTACAAAATTCCAAGGCATTATCACTTCTCACAATTTTAATAGATGCAGAAAAAATATTACGAATTTCATTAAGGAAATTGATGATAATATTCTCTGCTTCAGATTTATTCTTTAACAGAAATACCCAGGATACACGAGAGAAATCATCCACAATAACTATATAAAACATGTGTCCCTGATGATCAGGCACACGACTCGGACCCCAGATATCGACATGAAACAACTCAAACTTGGAGGTACTACTCCAACCCTGACGACCGGGAAAGATAGACTGATGATGCTTTCCCAACTGACAAGCCTCACATTAAATAGACGTGTGAGGCGAAACCTGAGGTAACACACGATGTAGTTTCTGAAGTGGTAGATGTCCAAAGCGCAGGTGCCATAGTAATGGAGAGATGGGTCCAGCAGGTAGGGATGAGGTTCCAACAAAAGGGAGTCCAACTGAGGCGATAGAGGCCGCCTTGCTCATAGCCACGCCCAATCACGCTGCCCGTAAGGATGTCCTGAAAAACAAGAGAAGATGGATCAAAAATTGCCCGACACTGTAAATCCTTTGTAATTTGACTAATGGACAAAAATTCATCGAAAAATCAGGTGCATGTAACACATTTTTGAGATGCATAGATGGCGTCAGTCTAATATCCCCCTGACCAGTAATCGGAATGTAAGCCATTAGCAATAACCACTATACGACCTGGAGGAATCTGTCTGTACCCTGTAAGTAGACTTTGATCACCACATAGATGATGTGTGGCTCCAGAGTCCCTGATCCATGCTAAAGTATCTGATCCACTACTAGTAAATGCATATGTGCTACCTGATGCACTGGTGGATGCAGAGGCAGATGCGGCAACATCAAAATGGCTCTCAGGAGTAGGTGCTAAAACAACTGGGCCAGATGGAGGAATGATGCTCCTTAGACGGGCAACAAGATCATCAAAGCGTAGATCCAAAGAAGAAGCAAATGGGGGCTCGATCTGTTCAGCGACTCGTGCAGATGCAGGAAATCCATGCTTAGAATAGCATGTGTCTTCGGTATGTCCAGTGCGATGGCAAAAGGTACACGTTGGACGAACACGGCCTCCTCTGCCGTGAGGTCCACGACCGCGAGCCTGATGATGTGACCTCCACGTCCCCGATTTGCTGCCATGGCTGAGGCAGTCTGATTCGTAGTCGAAGAAGGAACGGTGATACGACTCAATCTGTGAAAAGCTTCCTCCATAGGAGGAATAGTAGAATCCGCCAAGATCTGGGAACGTGATGCCTCATACTCAGGATCAAGGACAGCGAGAAAAACCCCTACCATAGTAGCATTCCGGTAGGTCTTCTGTTGTTCTGGAGTGGTTGTCAGGGGCATGAAGCTATAAAGCTTCTCAAACATTCCTCGTAGAGATGTGTACAGTGTAACATATGGTTTCCAATCAAACCCGAACTCGACCCAAATAAGGTTTGAATAACCCAATAAAGTTATCTGACAATATTAGATAACCTAAAACGATCAATTGATCGTGAATCAAAAGTCGTTCGGGCGAAATCGACCGAAAATCGATCGCATCGTAATGCGCGCCGTGAAAAAGCCGCGACGCAAATTCGGAAACCGCAAAACGAACCGAGGTCATTAGATCCGATTCAACAAAACAAGACCAACGGAATCGACCGTTCGTCAATCGAAGGTCGTTTGATATTTTAAAACCGTAAAATTTAACCCTGAAACGAAACCGTATTCGAAACTTTCAGGTATCCAAACCCGCTCAAAAATATATCAATATTATACTCATTTTGATCGGTGTTCAGAGACGATCAAAAAGAGATATTGCGCATCGAAATCAGACACTCTATGTGCGAATACGGTCAACTTTTGTATATCAAGTAAAAAGGTGGTTTAAAAAAGAATAATAATATAATAATATATAATTATACGTGATTTTACTGTCACAATCTTCTACACACAGATGGTGTTACGGTAAAAATATATATAATATAAAATATAGAAATTTTCAAAATAACATAAAATAACTGCAATTACTATATCTCTCCACCTGTGCTATATCCCCCATGTGGCACTTTTCTTCTCTCCATTTGGCAGCACATAAAGCCCTCATCCTTAGTATATAAACACCCAACCTAAGGACCTCCATTCCTTTAAATTCCAACGAGGAATCCCACACCATATTCCCCAAACCTTCTCCCAATTCCCGTTTCTTCCCTAACTGGGAGGTGCTACTCTAGGCACACCTGTTACGGCTGCAAGAGCCCTTCTGTTGCTGTTGATCAGCAAATATCCAAGCTGCTCCTGACCAATTGCTGCATATGATTTGCTCCAAAGATTGGAGCAAAATTCAAGGTACCTCCTTCTCCATCCTTATTGCTGCCATGCATGAAGTATTCACAAGATCTTGGTGTTCCTTTGATAGTTTTTTCTTCTCCTCAGACCATCTTTTAAATCTAACTTTCTATTAACCAACCACTTTATTCTGATGTTGATTGCCTCTTATATTTTTGTTTCTTCCTTGTTCGTTTGCTCACAATCTGAATCTGGGCATATTTCTTAAATGCAATCCTCCAATCTGGAGATACTCTAAATAATCCCTATTTCTGCTCATCTTTCGAGTACTCTAGATTCTTTGTATGAATAAATTAATATCCGAAGGAATTGGTTTCAAGCTTGCAGTAAAATATAGAATATCATCATACTAATTTTCTTTTATATATGTTAGTTGCTTGCTACTGCCACCTCAAACAGTAGTTGGAAGAGCTGCTGATTTTATCTTCTAGAACTCTTGATAATCTGAAAATTCACTACTGCATGCTGAGTTTAGTCTCTAAAACATTAGATATACAAGGTACAATCCTCTGCATCCCTCTTTGTTGCCTTACATGTACAATTCCCCTTCTCAAATTGTTGCCATACATTATGTACAAATCCTTTCTTATTACTTGGTTGCTAAGCATGGATTTTTTTAGTCCTATTGTTACCTGGGTGATTGTAATTGAAAATGTGGATATATATGCAATTTAAGAACAAAATGTGATTGTTACAAGGAATAGACTCTTTGGATTGAAAGATTTCGTTGAGTATAACTCCTCTATGGATTACCTCTATTAGGCTCTACTAATTAAATTTGTTTCAATTAAAATTTTAATAACTGGAATGCTCTCAGTTCACAATCAGTGATTGAAATATGCTCTCTCTGTGCACATTCAATAGGCTCTTTAGATTTCACAACTAAAATGCTCTCTGTATGCTTCTCTTTGGATTGAAATATGCTTCTCTTGACAGTATAGACTCTTTCTTTGGATTGAAGATCTCGTTGAGTATACCTCCCCAAGTTCACTGCTTGCTGGACAAATTTTATACATGAATATGATCTTTCCATAATCTATCAACATTGATGATCTATGGATCATGTGACTCAAGATCAAAAGAGTAATCTAAAATACCTTTTCATAGAAATTTTCCATCACTCTGTAAAACAAAACAAAAAAAAACTAATCAAATGATTTCGGTTGAGATTTCAATTAATCTACCTTGAAGCATAGATAACTATCACGATCTTATGATCTTTGAAATACGTGACTTTCATTTCATATTTGACATTTAATTTCACGTAGGTTAGACCTAACCACAATTAATATGGTATTGTCTCTTGTCAAGCATTTTGATCTCATTAATAATGACATTAGTATCACAGAAATGACATTGATAAGCCCCAACAAAGATCAAGTATTCACTGGCAGACCATAAAGGTCTTTTATATGCTTAAAATCCTTTGTATCTTCTGATAGTATCTACCGAATGTTAATTGGATGAACTTAGCAAATCATTGGATCAAATATTCTATGAGCAGACCACTGGATCAGGTATACCTGATTGGCTTATTAATGGAAGTTAACACAAATATAGTAGTTGATAAGCATCACTAATAACACATATAGAGCCAGTCATGGTGACTTTTATACCTGACTGAGCGAGGGCGCGATGACCCTCACCTGGGCGGAGGAAAGGAAGCTCAGTTAGGACAGCGGCCGCTTAATACGTGGGTCTAGGATCCCAGTCCTTCTTCGGTTTTTATGCAAGCTCGCAGTGTTTTACGCCTCGTTGGGATCCCGACTTTAGACCAGTTCCGCTGACCCTTGTTTTAGGATACACAGGCGGGGGATCCTCGTTTTTTCAGTTTTACGTACGAGCTCGGTTGCCCGTACTAGTCGGGCTGTTTTCTAAGAGCGATTTTTCCGGGAAGTCTCTCTCACCCGTCTCAGTGGCGTAGTTTGGGAGTAGACCTATCCCTCTATTGGACCGTCCTTCCAACTAGAGGGCGAGACGGAAGAGCCATTTGTAGGCTTCTTCACCGCTTGAGTTTACTTTCGCCAACAGACTTGGCGATTCTACATCCAGATCATCCATATCTATATCTGCATCATCTAAAGTTATATTTGAGTCAATGGAAGTGAGATTTGGAGAGGTTAAAATCAAAAGTTGTATTGATAGGAAATGCCTACCTATTGAACTTGAGAATCAAGTAATCTATAAACATTTCGAATTCCATCTTTCACATCGACCAATCCAAAGATTTGATATCTGGTCAATATAATAATAGAGATATATACATATATGCATACTCCTATAATTATCAACATTTGATTACAAAATAATTATGTTAAATATGAAGAATGTTGGAATGATGGGTGCTTATGAGAAATGCTTACAAGTCTGACAACCTTTTTACTTACGCAAGTAGATGTAAATTTTACTTGTTCCACCTTTCTACTTGCTTACTTTTGCACATATTAAATGTCTATTTTTATAAATTTTAGGAGATACCAGCAACTGTTGACGCCTCTTCTTTCTAAACATGTTTTGGCAGGCAAACAGCATGTTGATTAGTAGTCGTTCATGCTTCCAGGAGACAGGGTATACACCAGACGGTATGGTTTATTTTGTCTCAGTTTTTGATTCACATTATAATGCAAATGTTATCTCTTTTGTACTACATTTTGGGATATATGGTGTATACTGGAAGATTCTTATACATGATGTAAAATGATATGGAAATTATTGAAATGAGATTTTGGTGTCATTTGCCTCTTTTAGCTTGTGGTTATGAATGTGGATGTGAATGTCATATACAATTGTTACAAAAAAAAATTCCCTATTTTTCTGTAGCTTATGCGAATTTTATGTGAATAAAATGCCGCAAAAGTAGCGTAAACGGGTACCCGGATCCTCGGGGGTCTACAAATTATGCGATATGGTGCCATAGAGATCGGTTGTGCCAAGCATTTTGATCTCATTAATAATGACATTAGTATCACAGAAATGCCATTGATAAGCCCCAACAAAGATCAAGTATTCACTGGCAGACCATAAAGGTCTCTTATATGCTTAAAACCCTTTGTATCTTCTGATAGTATCTACCGAATGTTAATTGGATGAACTTAGCAAATCATTGGATCAAATATTCTATGAGCAGACCACTGGATCAAGTATACCTGATTGGCTTATTAATGGAAGTTAACACAAATATAGGAGTTGATAAGCATCACTAATAACACATATAGAGACGGTCATGGTGACTTTTATGCCTGACTGAGCAAGGGCGCGGTGACCCTCACCTGGGCGGAGGAAAGGAAGCCCAGTTAGGGCAGCGGCCGCTTAATACGCGGGTCTAGGATCCCAGACCTTCTTCGGTTTTTACGCGAGCTCGCGGTGTTTTACGCCTCGTTGGGATCCCGACTTTAGACCAGTTCCGCTGACCCTCTGTTTTAGGATACCCAGGCGGGAGATCCTCGGTTTTTCAGTTTTGCGTACGAGCTTGGTTGCCCATACTAGTCGAGCCGTTTTCTAAAGCGACTTTTCCGGAAAGTCTCTCTCACCCGTCTCAGTGGCGTAGTTTGGGAGCAGACCTATCCCTCTATTGGACCGCACTTCCAACTAGAGGGCGAGACGGAAGAGCCATTTGTAGGCTTCTTCATCGCTTGAGTTTACTTCACCAACAGACTTGGCGATTCTATATCTAGATCATCCATATCTATATCTACATCATCTGGAGTTATATCTGAAACAATTGAAGTTAAGAATTGGAGAAGTTACGATCAAAAGTTGGGATTGATAGGAAATGACTATTCACTAGATCTAAGAATCTAAATAAATCAAGAAATCTTTCCAATCTCAAACTTTTCCATCATCACTCACAGGCATGATCTATGAAGAAATTGATATATATGCTTACACTCATACCCTCATGAATATTCAACTACAATATAAATATGTCATATGTGGGAAATGTTGGGTTTTGGGGCAATCATTAGAGATGCTTACAAACAACCTGAATACATTTTTACTTACGCAAGTAGATGTAAATCATGCTTGTTCCACCTTTCTACTTGCTCTCTTTTGTACATAATAAATTACTTGTCATTTATTTTAAACTATGGATTTGTATTCACGTTTGTGACTCCGTTGCTTTCCTAAACATGTTTTGGCAGGCAAACAACCTGTTGATCAGTAGTTGTTCATGCTTCCACGAGACGGGGTATACACCAGACGGTATGGTTATTTTGTCTTAGTTTTTGGTTTGGTTGATAATGTATAATGCTTCTATTCTGTTTAGTCAGATTTATTTTGGGATATTGTATGTATTAGCAGACACTGTACATGATGTAAAATTATATGGAAATTAATAAAATGAAATTTCGGTGCCATTTGTCTCTTGTAGCTTGTGGTTATAAATGTGAATTTGAATGTCAATTGTTGCAGCACGAAAAAAAATTCCATAAATTTTTGCTTTTAATGCGATGTCATAAATGGAATATTGTGATATGTGTCGTAAACGGGTACCCAGATCCTAAGGGGTTTCACATACAGTGAGTGCAAAGGTCTGCCATTCTGCTTAATAGTAAATATGTCATGCTGGAGTTGCAGTATCTTCGTCTCATTCTTTGCCTGAGAATATGTAGCAGCCAAAATATCCCACATTGCTTTGGCAGTGGGCTGGTGAAGAATATCATTGGCAATTTCAATTGCCAAAGTTCGAGATAGCCATACTTTGGCATATGCATCATCTGCCTCCCATGAGGCATTAACCCCAGTCTTCTCAGCAGGCTCTTCTTCAGTAAGAATATGTTTCTTACCGGTTGACTTCATCATACTCATGAACTGCATTGCCCACAATTCATAGTTAGAACCATCCATCTTCACGATCGGCGTTGGACCTCTGAAGGCGCCTGTAGAGGAAATATCTGCCTTACTTTCTGGCATTATGATACAGGAAGACTAGGGGAGTAGACTGAATAGATGATTTTGTCTACACCGACATTAACGGGTTTAGTTGCATGTGTAGACGCAAGCAACCAAACCCATCAATCTGTAACCGCGTACGCGGAAAGGACTGGAGTTGTACGTCACACACGCGCCAGTCTAGGACTGCACGCGTACGGGAATCACACACGTACACGCGTGCTCAGATGTTGGATCACGCCACGGGTGCACAGGTGCACGGGAGCGAGTATGCGCACGGGAGCAGGTGCGCGTGCACTAGCGCACAGACGCGCGAGTGCTGCGAGAAGCCAGCTGCGGAGGACGGCGCACAGTAGGAGATGCGCACGGCAGCACGGGAGTGCGCATGGCAGTGCACAGGAGGGGTTGTGCACGGCGGTGCAGGACGGCGCTAACGTGCGTGGAGGGCTGAGGGTGAAGGCTAGGGTTAGGGTTTTGGCTCGAGAACTCCGGTCTAGGACCGTCGCTCTGATACCATGTTGTGAAAATGAGAAAACATATTTATTCCATCAGCCCTAGGCTCTCTTATATAGGAGAGTAGCCTACGGGTAAATTACATAAAGAGTCCAACGGGAAAGTAAAATAACAAATAGAGATACATAAGTGAATAATATATATCTACATAAAACAATGCCCACAACCACAAATCTAGAATAAGATGCATCTAGCATGCAAGCCGCCCACAGTACCAAAGAAAATGCAGACCACACACGCAGTTAGCAACCTCTGGCCCAAAGCATCTCACTAGATATTACCATATTGAGTCATGTGACCGATATTTTTTCTACTACTATTATAAGTCCATCTAAAGAAAGAGGTCTTAGAAAGCTCCCTTCAACCTTGCAATTTTATTAAATGCTCTATTCAAAAAATGTGTTGTACCGTAGAATCTTTCTTATTAGTAAAAGATTTGCACAATATATACCACGTGTCAAACAGAGAAAACAAATATACCTCTGGAAGGGTTAACAAGTAATTTCTCTGAACATTCCACCTCAAGTTGGAGAAGAGATTTTCTATCATGCTCAGGTTTAACAAACATTCCACATAAAAGGTCGTCTGGAAAGTGGTTTTGTAAGGATGTAGGATGTCTGTTCTAATAAAGAAACATGAATAGCAGATCATTTGTATTATATCTCAGGTTTAGTGACAATACAACTCAGAGTGTGCTTGATTCTCTCATAACACACATGATTAATGCTATGAACAAGGTTACTTGATCTTCACCACATAACTGCATAGGGAGAGGAATCTCTACATGTAAATATGTTAATTCAGACTTGACCGCAATGTCTTGATACAGCCATGTACTCTGACCCGCCATTGGATCTGGATACAACCTGCTACTTTATACTCTTCCAAGTGGCCAAGGAATTGCAGATAATCACAGCAAAATTAGAGATGGATTTTCTATCAAGGGTTTTTATCAGTTGTGCCCCTCCGAGATATCGCAATATCAGTTATGCCCTTATCTTTTTGGTAATATCAGTTGTGCCCCCGACTTCTTGCCAATATTTCACTTGTGCCCCTCTGATGGGCACAAGTGAAATATTGGCAAGAAGTCGAGGGCACAACTGATATTACCAAAAAGATAGGGGCATAACTGATATTGCGATATCTCGGAGGGGCACAACTGATAAAATCCCTTCTATCAACTAGACAACTAATAAAGACAGCACCTATATAACATGAGAGAGTAAGCGAACTCCCTTCCCTAAAAAGTAGGTCATTTCCTTGTGAAGTCTTCCTATGTTTGAGGATTATCAGTTTTGAGTTGCGCATCTTTCTCCCCGGTAGTCGAGTATCGGGGAAATCCACCCCAACTCTATCTTCCTTATCAGTGAACCGGAACAAGTTCATTTTGACGTGGGCCTTTTGCCTTTGAAGAGAGATCTTCCTATGATTTTTCCCCCTAAGCCTTGGTCAATCAAGGAGTCTGCTTTGAAAAAAATCCTACATCAAATTCCACTGAGCCTGCATGATTTGAATGGAGGTGACTTAAGCCAACAATATGGATTAAGTACCTAGGTGCAATATCCGACCAAATTGTGACCAATCAGAGTTACTCTTTCGATCATCCCACTTAATCAACTGACTATTGCAATGGTGGTACCACATGATCTTTCTCGAACAATTGTCTAGCACCTCGGGAATTTTTTACCTCTTGGCATCTCAAAACCTCACTTTGGAGAATACAAAATAAAATGAAAATATGGATTAAGTACCTAGGTGCAATTTCCTGGAAGCTTTACATGTTAAGGATTGAACATTTCCTAAAGGACATATCCGACCAAATTGTGACCAATCAGAATTACTCTTTCGATCATCCCACTTAGTCAACTGACTATTGCAATGGTGGTACAACATGATCTTTCTCGAACAAATGTCTAGCACCTCGGGAATTTTTAACCTCTTGGCATCTCAAAACCTCTCTCGCTTTGGAGAATACAAAATAAAATGAAAATATGGATCAAGTACCTAGGTGCAATTTCCCGGAAGCTTTACATGTTAAGGATTGAACATTTCCTAACGAACGTATACCATCTAATATGCCACACAGTAACATTCAAATACCATTTGAATTCAGAACGGTATCCTTTCATAATCTTCCACCCAAAATCAAGTTAACTATCGAACTTGTTTTCTCATATTCCACTAGTTTGAAAAGGACATCAGAATCCACCAAACGCCAAAAATATGCAATATTTGAAAACATCTGG
Organism: Ottelia alismoides; assembly: GCA_037367405.1. Lineage (NCBI taxonomy): Eukaryota > Viridiplantae > Streptophyta > Magnoliopsida > Alismatales > Hydrocharitaceae > Ottelia > Ottelia alismoides. The sequence goes on from JAZKJV010000507.1 coordinate 662,586, forward strand.
TAAAGTTCACTTGAAAGTGGTTGAGTTCAATGCTGCAATAACAAAATTAGGAACTAGAAATGGATAATTTGTATGTGTTCAAATAAGAAAACACGATAGATCTTACCAAACATATAGACGCAGCTTGTAAGAGAAGACAGTATCCATGAATACCAGCTTCTGTGGCGCTCATACATGAGAGAATACACAGATGAACATGCTACAAGAAGGAAAAGAACATATGACAAATACTTCATAGCAAGATCGTCGTACTCCTTCGTTTTATTTTTAGCATATGAATCGCGATCACGAAATCGTAAGAGTGGCACCCTTCCACTTCTGTCGATCTAAAAGAAAAATGAACTATTAAGATTTCCATAATAAGCATTCTCAACAAATTCAGTAGAAAGAATTTTATACAAACAAATATTGATCTCTATTTCTTTTCGAGGGTTATACTGATCATGCATGAAAATAGGTAAACTACTTGACACGTAATATAAAATGTAAGACTGCACCCACATCAGAAATAAAAGTTAACGTTATATGGTAATGAACTAGGAGGCTCAATTTGTTATAACTTAGTTATCTATATTATATATACAAATTGCTTTAAATATGACAAATCCTGCTTTCTTCACTACAAATATACACTTGCAATTTCGCCAACGGAACTCCACAACACCAGCATCTCGAGTAAACTGTTTACAACCTGAAAAGAGCATTTCTCTATTTTCAGATCCCCACAGGTTCCCACATAATAGAGGTTGCTCCTTGCACATGTTGGTCTCTCCAACACGTATAATATTATTTTACCAACCTATCGCTTCGAAAAAAGACCTTAACCCTAAGTCTACTAAAGCATTCTTCGCACCATAGGTTCCTACACTCCGCATCAAAACATTACAAAAATCTATAAGCAACAGTTTTATACCTGAAGCACCTCTAAACTAGTAGTAGTAAGTAGTAACAACCAAATAAGATGACATAACAAAAGCATCATACTAGAGAACTATGAGTAACAAATATCTAAACACCTAATTCTCATGTAACATACCACTGCAAGAGAAAACATGCAACTTTAATAAGAAAATTTGTAACCAAATAAGCTTACAGCTCGGAGGTTGGTCGGAGCAGGAACAACCGCAGAACAGCTTGGGGCGGGGGGATGTTTGTGTCGGGGCGGATGGCACAGCACGAAGCTCATAGGTCAAAGCAGCATAGCAGCCCTCCAATCTGCCCGAGGTGATCGATCGGAGCGGCACAGCTCGGAGGTTGGTCGGCACAACTCAGAGGTCAGGTTCTTGCTTGTATCGAGGAAGGTTTAGGGCAGACTGAAGTGAAGAGTGGGGTTTTAGGGCACGGTAATGGGTATAATAGGAATAACAGGCCAGATCCTTAAGTGATGGATCCGATGAAATAGGGGGTGGGATTGGGTATCATGTATACCTAGATAATGGAAAATATATAAAAATTAAATTGAGTTATCGAGTCGAGTTAGTGAGTTGAGCACAACCTCATTCAAGCTCACCTCGATAACCTTAACGAGTAACGACTCACGTACATGACTCGAGCTCAGACTTAATAGATTTTCGAGACAGACTCACGAGCTCTTACAAAGTTGAGCTCATCGAGCCCAAACCTTTCTCACGGCCTTATACACATATACTCAATGAGAAACTTAATAATGCAGTCCTTAGTGGCTTATTCTCATGGTTTATCCCGCACCTCTAGAGTTGGATTCCACACAATTTAGAGTTTTCTTTATCGTTACATGATTCCAATTTCAATATACTATGTTTTTACATGTTATCAGAGCATATAGATTATGAGTTCCTTATCAAGAGTTAATTTCTTTCTATATTCCAAAGTTCATGCCGCAATTTTAATTTCTGGAGATTCATCAGGATTGATCATTTTAGATAGCAAGTGTACTAATGGCGATGGAAGTGCCTCTGTTGGAGAAGTCAATCTTCGATGTAGCCATGAGCATAGGCATGCACGATGGTGGCCAATGAGTTGTCTCATGAACCCTAAGAACCCATATAAGGAGCCCAAGGCAACACCGTGAGAAACTGATAGATATTTGAGACCCAACGATGTTGCTGGTGATGTGTACGATTGCTAGCGGTGATGTGAGATACCATTGTGATGTAGAAGAGATGCGAGAGATAAGGTTCAAAATATCGATAGCGTATCGGTCGGCCCGAAAAGGGATATATCAATGATATATCGGGATATATCGACGATGTCGGTGGGAATCTCATAAATGATGTAAATTTGATTTTTTTCGTAAATTAAGATCATCTTAGTTCTTAAAATAATAAATAGCATACAAATACACATCTATATGCAAGAATGAGGTGCATTTAGAACACTAATACATATTACATCGCACATACTGCTACTGTCGATGTTGACTTTTGACTGCACACTATTGAGATGTATTGGAAAGGAAATAATGAAATTTGAAACATAACTACTTAGAGACATAAAGGGCAAGCATCTAGCATGTTCGCTTTATATCACATTACAAATTATGTATAAAAAATACGAGTTATATCAGAGATTAAACAAATAAGCGAATGCGCATAATAACATACAGTTTTTAAAAAACATCATTCATAATTTTGAATGAAAGAAGTTGAATTAAAATATGTTAGAAACAAAACAATTTAAGTAAACTAAAGAAAATTAGTAGAAATCTTTAATCTAAGTTCCTAAAACAATAAGCAATGTACGAATACACTCGTATAGACATGAAGGAGATGTATTTAGCATAGTAGTAATATGTTACATTGTATACTACGTATAAACAAAAGTCTTAGCGATATCTAAAATGAAACAAACAAATATCATACAATAGCATGTATACTATATAAAACACCAATTCATGATAGCCTGAAATTTGAAAGAAGATGATCTAATAAGATTAGAATCCAGCATTTCTCACGAACTAAGATAATCAATACTAAGGGCTTGTCTTGGATCCAATTTGATAGATTATTAATACTTGCAAATTAGATATTCGATTACTTATTCGTGTCGGATTTGTATCCACGTGTGTCAATACATGGAGCAGATATATAAAATCTTGAACAAATCAACCTATAAAGCTTGTGATGGCAAAAACTACCTTCTAAGCTCATTGCCTCATAAAAACAAGTAATGAATTCAAGCAAGAAGGTTGATATTAATGATATAATATTGATATCGACATGATATCGACGTTATCAATCAAAATGGTGGAAAATTGCACTAAATACATCAAATATTGTCGATACTGAGATCATATATCGTTCAATATTGGTCGATATTGATAACGTGGGAGATATCGGTATCATTAACATGTTGATATGGACATAGCATGGATATATCAATAAGATATCGAGATACTTTGTTCCATGGAGAGATACCATGGGGCGATACGAGATGATGTTGGCAATGCGAGATATCAAGAGAAGATGTGCCCATAACGATGCAAATGTAGACCTAGCACTCAGACACCGCTCGACATTGGCGCTCAATGTTGGTGCAGATGAACGCTCAAAATCGATGCAAACCTAGCAATCATGCGAAAAATGGATATCCCGGCACTCAATATAACCCATGTATTGTTCTTGAAGAACAAAAGAGGGCAACGAAGTAAATGGGTTCCTGTAGAAACCTATGGTCCGAGGGGAAGGGTGATGCAACACATATTGCATTTGTTGTGGGTTCCTTTGCAAACCTATATAGCACCTCTTGCATGTGTTGTGGGATTTTAGGCCCACCTTGTTTATTTTATTTCCAACGTTTAGGCCCGACCACGAGAAAGGGCTTTAGCTTATAAAAAAAGGGGGCAAAGAAAATAGGAGCAAAAACAAACGAAGCTGGAAAAAGGAGGGGACAAAAAAGAGATAGAAAAGAAGTTGTGACATTGAAAAAATGGAGGATGGTTTGAAAAGGTGAAAAAAAGAGAAGGATGAAAAAAAAGAATGAAAGTTAAAACTTGAGCTTCAGCGTGTTATCTTTCATTAATTTTTTCCTTCTCCTTCTATTTTGTAAGCCTAACAAAGTTGCTGCCTTTATTTTTCAAAAAAAGGAAAAGGAGAGAAGGAAAGAGGAGAAGAAATGAAGGATTGTTTGCCAAAAAAGGGGGAAGAGCCGCACATAAAATATGGTACTGTTGAGATCAAAAAAGAGAAAAAGGGTGAACATAAAAGGAAAGAAAAAGATTTTTTTATTAAATTCGTATCTCCTACATGGATATGGGAGATATAATGAGTGTTAGATAATACTTCCATGTTTTGTATGAGGCGCACATATGTGATTATTTGTTTTCTGTTATATATTCTTCTCGTCTCTTTGATTGTGAGTCATTCATAGACAAGTAATTTCAAGTCCTTAAGCATGTGATTCACTGAAAGGTATTTAATAAACACTCCAATACATGCAAGTTGGTGTATTTAATGCATTTATTTTACAGTCTATCAACATATTAAGATCATTTTTACTTTATTGTTTTTAAATCAACATGAACAAAAAAATTAGAGTTTTTATCGATTGTGCCCCTCTGAGATATCACGTATGCACTCTTTTTTCGAAATATCAGTTATGCCCAAGACTTCTTCCACAATGATCGCTTGTGCCCCTTGGGTAAGTTGTTGTCCATCCCTAACACAAATGGACGTTAACTTTAGGACACAAGGGAAATTGGATAAAAAATAAGAATTGAAAGGTCTTCCTCCCACTCCAGACCCTCCTCCTCCCCTACCCTCCTCCCCATCCTCCACCTCCCCTTCCAGCCCCTCCTCCTACCACCCTCTCCCTCTATCAACATATTAAGCTCATTTTTACTAGATTGTTTTTAAATCAACATGGACAAAAAAATTAGAGTGGATTGTGCCCCTCTGAGATATTGTAATATCATTTATGCTCTCTTTTTTCAGAATATCAGTTATGCCCCTGACTTCTTCCACAATGATCGCTTGTGCCCATCGGGTAAGTTGTCCATCCCCAACGCAAACGGACGTTAACTTTAAGGACACAAGGGGAATTAGATAAAAAAAATAAGAATTGAAAGGTCTTCCTCCCACTCCAGTCCCTCCTCCTCCAAATCCTCCACCTCCCCTTCCAGTCCCTCCTCCTCCTACCACCCTCCCCTTCTAGCCCCTCCTCCTCCGACCACCCATCCTCCTCCAACAGCACCTCCCCTTCTAGTCCCTCCTCCCCCTCCGACCCATCCTCCTCCTCTTTCACCACCCTCCCCCCCCCCCCCCCCCCCGCCTCCCTCCAGTCAACTTCCTCCTTCGAGTTTTCGCGCATGCAATGGAGATCCCATTCACCTTTTCCCATGTGCTTCACCCTCCAGTCGAGCCATGTCTTCAAGCTATGATTCATCTACATGAACTCCTAGCAGCTCTAGGCATCCCATCCGCTTCCCATATCTCTCTGTCATGAACTCGAGTCATTTATCTCGACTTCGCCTTCCCTTATCAACCATGAGCACCGCAGTGGAGCTCCATCAGCATCCCTTGCTGGCGCCACACCAATATTTGTCGTGGTCTGGTGATAGGAGGAGCAGTCATCCTCCAGCCCTCTGTTCGTGCATTACTCCTTAAGTACGTGAAGATGGTTACATTATCTCGGACTTGGTTTAATCTCTACATCTATCGAAGGTTTCTTTCTACAGAGTATAGTATAGAAGAGATCCCATTACCACGATCCAGAGCATTACCATGAAACAAGGGGAATAGAAGTAGCCCTTCATCGAGTATTGATCCCCCGTTGTAGGTAGCGATGCAACCGGATATGGATATATCTGTATCTGTCCGTCATTGTATCTGTTTAAGAGGATATGGATATGAATCTTTGATTTTAGCGGATATGGATATGAGATTTTATTTTTTTTGTGGATACGGAAATGGATACAGATATTGTTTTTAGATTTTTTTAGGACATGGATACGGATATGGCTACATATTTTTTGATGGATACAGATATGGATACCCGCATTGTTGAATCTGTGTTTATATTGTATATACATACATCAACTTTTGTGTATCTATATCTCCAAATATGTTATAGGATTAGTTGCAATATATTGCATGTGGAGTCATTTTCAAATGTGGGAAGAAAATATACATCTCTATATTATTTAATCATTTATTATAAACTTATTAAACTTAGTATAATACTATAGTTTCTTTTTGTATTTTGTTGTCTTATAATTTATTAATTTTGATTTAATCAGCTATTAGTTTCCATATCTGCATCCGAATTGTGATTATTTATTTCCATATCTGTATCCGTATTTAAGGATATGGTTTGCAATTTTCAATATCCGCAATGTATCTATTTCTGTATCCGTATCTGCATTTTAAAATGGATAAGGATATGGTCACACCTACATCCACATCCATATCCGTCCATTTGCATCCCTAGTTGTAGGTCAAGGCCAACAAGCAGCGACATCCCTCTCGATCCCCTCGTTAAGGTTTAAGAGCTCCTCATGGGTTCTTTTCTGAGATTTACCTTGTACAGCGGTACTCAGGTGATAGACCAGATCCCTTGAACCTCCTTTAACCAGCCACAGAAGTTTGACTTTCATCTCCTTCACAGGACCACGTTAATAGTCCTCCCTTCGTTAATCGTCGCCAACTCCTTCTGTTGGGAAAAATGAATAACTTATTCTATTCCATAAGCCCTAGGCTCTCTTATATAGGAGAGTAGCCTATGGGTAAATTACATAAAGAAGACAACTGAAAAATAAAATGATGAAAGGGTAGAGGTACTCTATATGCGTCAACACTCCCCCTCAAGCTGGAGCATAGATATCAATCATGCTCAGCTTGGACGCACACTTCTGGAATGGGCCTCGAAGTAATGCCTTGGTGAATATATCAGCAGTCTGATTCTCTGATGTGACGTGAGATGTAGCAATAAACCCCTTCTGAATCATGTCACGTATGTAGTGACAGTCAACCTCAATATGCTTGGTCCTCTCATGAAAGGCTGGGTTGTTTGCAATGAATAAGGCGTCCTGATTGTCACATTCCAACATCATAGGAAGCGGTATATCAAGACATAGATCTGTAAGTAAAGATTTCACCCACATCATTTCTGTGCTAGCCAGGGCCATAGCCCTGTATTCGGATTCAGCACTGGATCTAGCTACTACTGTCTGTTTCTTGCTCCTCCACGAGACTAGGGCATCTCCAACATAGACTGCAAATCCTGAGGTGGACTTCCTGTCCTTGGGGCATCCTGCATAGTTTGCATCAGCACATGTTGTGATAGAGATCTCCTTTCCATTCTTAAATAGCAAGCCTGCACCTGGAGATGATTTTAGATATCTCAGAATCATGTGTATTGCATCCATATGGGCCTGGCGTGGTTGCTCCATGAACTGGCTCACACGACTCACTGCAAATGATATATCAGGTCTAGTGATCGTGACATACAGTAACTTGCCTACCAGTTCTCTGTACCTTCTCTTGTCCACCTCTTCTGTGTCATCATCATAGAGCTTCATGCTGGGATCCATTGGTGTCGTAGCAGGTCGACACCCTAGCATACCTGTCTCACTCAATAGATCTGTAACATATTTCCTCTGCGACATTACTGATCCATATGGATTTCTAGCAAACTCCAGCCCCAGAAAATATCTAAGGACTCCCAAGTCCTTGGTGACAAATTCGGTTCCCAGCCTTTCTTTCGCCTGCTTAATGCCCTGCTCATCATCTCCTGTAATCAAGATATCATCAACATAAACCATGATTACAATGATACCTCTAGCCGTCTTCTGTACAAACAAGGAATGATCAGCATTGGAGCGTTTATATCCTTGTTTCTCAAACAGATCTGAAAGCTTCTGAAACCACGCTCTGGGGCTCTGCTTAAGACCATAGATGGCCTTATGTAACTTGCATACCTTGGAACACTCCCCCTCAATAGCAAACCCAGGTGGTTGTTGCATATAGACCTCCTATTACAATTCGCCATATAGGAATGCATTCTTCACGTCCAGCTGATAAAGCGACCAGTCTCTAGCAACTGCAACTGATAATAAGATCCGCAGAGTGGAATGACGCGCCACAGGAGAGAATGTGTCAAGGTAATCCACCCCGTATGTCTGTGTGAAGCTACGTGCAACAAGGCGTGCCTTGTACCTGTCAATGGAGCCACCTGCATTGTGCTTCACTGTAAACACCCACTTGCAGCTCACCGGGCTGACATCTGGAGGTATAGGGACCAAGCTCCAAGTTCCTCTGGACTGAAGTGCTGCCATTTCTTCTTCCATTGCTAGCCGCCATCTAGCATCCTGCAGGGCATCATGATGATTCCGTGGAATGTCTGTAGCTGAAAGTGCCAAAGCAAACGTCCTGAAGTCTCCAGATAGCCTCTCAAAAGACACGGCTGCTGATAATGGATATTTGGCACAGCTTCTCTTCAGCTTCCGTAGAGCAATTGGAACATCCAAATCATATGTATTCTCATCAAGCTCCTGCAGTACATCCTGCTCAGAAATGTCGTCAGATCCATCAACATTAATATTTTCATTACATACCATAGGCGAGCTAGTTGACGGGTCAGGACCATGAGCTGGAGGAGGCCTGCGGATGTAATGGAATAGTAGTGGTGAGACAACCGGTGGCGGTGGTGGTGGTGGTGGCGGTGGTGGTGGTGGTGGCGGTGGTGATGGTGTCGGTATCTGAGGTGGTGGTGTCATGTATATGGCATCAGGAGGTATAGATGGTAGCTGCTTGTCTCCTGATGCTGAGAAATACATAACAGATTCAAAAAATGTAACATTTGCACTGATCATATACCGCCGACGCACAGGATCAAAACACTTGTACCCCTTTTGAGTTCTGGAGTACCCAACAAAAACACACTTGACAGCCCTAGGAGAGATCTTGTCAGTACCAGGCGACAACTGATGGACGAATGCAACCGACCCAAACACACGAGGAGTAAGAGCGAACAGATCCTTGTCAGGATGAATGAGTGAAAACGGAATCTTTTCATTCAAGACAGACGAAGGCATACGGTTGATTAGGTAACATGCAGTAAGAACTGCATCACCCCAGTAGGAGTAGGGAACATGACTCTGTATAAGAAGTGATCTTGTGACATCAAGAAGGTGACAGTGTTTTCTTTCTGCAATTCCATTCTGTTGAGATGTATGAGCACAAGATGTTTGGTGAATAATCCCTTTTGAGGAGTAGTAATTGGCTAGAATGTTGGTGCACAACTCTAAAGCATTATCACTTCTCACAAGTTTGACAGATGTGGAGAAAATATTTTGTATTTCATTCAGAAAATGGATAATAATATTTCCTGCTTCAGATTTATTTTTCATGAGAAACACCCACGATACTCTAGAGAAATCATCCACAAATACAATATAAAACATGTGTCCCTGATGATCGGGAACACGACTCGGACCCCAGACATCGATATGAAACAACTCAAACTTGGAGTTACTACTCCGACCTGGACGACTGGGAAAGGACGACCTGTGATGCTTTCCCAACTGACACGCCTCACACTGAATAGGTGTGTGGGAGAGACCATAGGGTAGAACTCGACGCAACTTCTAAAGCGGTAAATGACCAAAACGCAGATGCCATAATAAGGTTGATACTTGTCCAGAAGAAGATGATGAGGTTCCAGCAAAAGGAGTCTGGTTCAGTCGGTAGAGGCCTCCTTGCTCATAGCCACGACCAATCACGTTGCCCTTATGGATGTCCTGAAAAATCAAAGAAGATGGATCAAAAATTGCCCGACAATGTAGATCCTTCGTAATCTGACTAATTGACAACAAATTCATTGAAAAATCAAGTGCATGTAGCACGTTCTTGAGCTGCATAGAAGATGTCAATCTAACCTCCCCCTGACCAGTGATGAGGGAATGAGTGCCATTGGCAATCACTACTGTCCGACCTGGAGGGATCTGAGTGTATCCTGAAAGCAAACTCTGGTCGCCACATAGGTGATGTGTAGCGCCCGAGTCCATAATCCATGGTAAAGTATCTGATCTACTACTGTTCAGTGCAAGTATACTACCTGAAGTACTGGTAGACGCAGAGGCAGAAGCAGCGGCATCAGAATGACTCTCTGCAGTCGGTGCTCAACAAGATCGTCGAACCGTTGATCCAAAGTAGCAGCAGATGGGGGCTCTATCTGCTCAGCAGCTCTCGCGGATGCAGGAAATCCATGCTTTGAATAGCATGTATCTTCATTGTGTCCGACTCGGTGACAATAGGTGCATGTCGGCCTAGTGCAGCCACCCCTTCCACGGGGTCCACGTCAACGGCCCTGGTGATGAAATACGCGACCTCTGTTTGTTGCCATGGCTGAAGAATTCTGACTCGCAGCTGTTGAAGGAACTGCAATCCGACTCAGTCTGTGGAAGGCTTCCTCCATGGGAGGAATAGTAGAATCGGCCAAAATCTGTGATCGTGCCGCCTCGTACACAGGATCAAGTGCAGCTAGAAACACGCCCACCATAGTCGCGTTCCTATATGTCTTCTGCTGTTCTGGCGTGGTTGTCAGGGGCATGAAGCTATAGAGCTTCTCGAACATCCCTCTTAGTGATGTATAGAAGGATTGTAGGGGGCGACCATTCTGCTTGATGGTGAAGATATCATGCTGGAGTTGCAGAATCTTTGTCTCGTTCTTTGCCTGGGAATATGTAGCTGCCAGAATGTCCCACATATCCTTCGTTGTGGGTTGATGGAGGATGTCATTGGCAATCTCAACTGCCAACGTGCCAGATAGCCAAACCTTGGCGTATGCGTCATCAGCCTCCCAGGAGGCATTGGTTCCAGTCTTCTCAGCAGGCTCTGGTTCGGTAAGAATGTGCTTCTCACCCGTAGACTTCATCATGCTCATGAACTGCATTGTCCACAGTTCATAGTTGGTACCATCCATCTTCACAATAGGCGCTGGACCACGGAATGCGCCAATAGATGGGATATCTGCCTTGCTTTCTGACATACTGGATACTGAAGACTGGAACGTCTGACAAACCAATCTGTGATTTGTCTACAATGACATAGACGAGTTTAGTTGCACGTGTACACCTCAAGCAACTAAACCCATGAAGATGTGCGTGCTACGGTCTTCACGCGCACAAGAGTCACGCACTGAATCACTAAGAAGATACATGCACTGGATCACGCACGCAACAGTCACGCACAGATGGTCACGCGCATAAAGCTGCGCACAGGGTTGCGCACCGGAGAACGCGCACAGGCGCTAGCGCTATGCGCACAGGGTGCGCAGGCGCTGGAGGGTGCGCAGGCGTTGGAGGCGCTATGTACAAGCACGCTGGAGGCGCAGGCGCTGGAGGTGCGCAGGCGCTACTTGCGCGCAGGCACTGGAGGCGCTACGTGCGCTATGGGCGCTGTGTGCGCTGCAGGCGCGCAGGCGCTGGAGGGTGCAGGCGCACGCACTGGCGCAGGAGAGGCGGCGCAGGAGCAGCACACGCGCAGGAGGAGGCGCGCGAGCAGCAGCACAGCCGCGCGTGCGGCGGCGGCGTGGAGGCGGCGCCAATCGAGAGGGAAGAAGAAGGAGAGGCCGGCGGGTGGGGTGGGTTAGGGTTAGGGTTTCGAGAACTCCAGTCTAGGACCGTCGCTCTGATACCATGTTGGGAAAAATGAATAACTTGTTCTATTCCATAAGCCCTAGGCTCTCTTATATAGGAGAGTAGCCTATGGGTAAATTACATAAAGAAGACAACTGAAAAATAAAATGATGAAAGGGTACATGTACTCTATATGCGTCAACACCTTCAATAAGATCTCCTCCTTGATCAAGCACACTCCGCCAAGACCTTCAGATCACCGGCAATAAGAGCATTGGTACCTCAAACTTGTCATCATCATCGAGGAGGGGTCAACAGAGGAGGGGATGGGCTGGAGGAGGAGGTAGGGGTTTTCTTCTTGTTATGCCCCTCTTAACTACACCATGGTTCCAATAAACCAAGGTTTAGTTCAACTAATTGACAGCCAGACTAACGAAAGAGCACAAATGATCATTGTGGAAGAAGACAAGGGTAGAAATGACATTCCTGAATAGGAAGGGGCATAAGTGATATTGCAATATCATAGAGGGGCACAACTGATAAAAACCTTTTGTAATTTATTGCATTTATTTTGCAATTTATTAATTTATCCATGGTTCAAAAAAACGTGCCTCAAGGCGCACGAGGTGTACGCCTTGAGGCGAGGCGGTCTGGAAACACCCTAGAACGGTCGCCTCAATAGGTCTCTGAGAGGCGACCACCCCATCTGCTCGAGGCAAAGGAGGTCCTCGAGGCATTTTTTATTTTCAAATTATTTGTTAAGTGAATCATGTATCCAATTAGCAATTTCATATGTTTATAAAGGTCTAATTGTTCAGGGTAAAATTATACAAGATGAATGCTTAAATTTGATCGCTTTCATATTCATATTTACCATTAAACATGTCTAATTATGTCAAAAAGCTCTTAAATTATACCCTTAAACATAAGAGTCCGTAAATATCATCGAAACATTACCCGTAAACTTATTTAAAAGGAGTTGTCACATAATGAGCTATGTTACACTGACAATGACAAACAAGATAGAATTCAAGGGATGTTTATGTACTACTCTCATACAAACAGATCCATATATCTTAATAGAAATAAAATCCTCAATAAAAAATTAATCAATGCCCTGCGGGGGGGAGCGCACCTGCCCCCCCCCCCCCGACCCCCCAGACTCGTTGAACGGGCAGCGTAGCGAGAATGCGCCAACAAAGGTGGCCTTGAGCTCCTCTATGCATTCCTAGGCTTGGATCGTCGATCCGAACACCTCCGACAACGACTGCGGCTCTCCATCGATTATTTTGACAAAATGAGTGGTGCTTCGATCAGGGAAGAGAGTATGGTAGGAAGGGCGCATACAAGGGTTCTTCAACTTGGGCTAGATGGTTGGAATTCAAGGGAATATAAACAGACTCATTCTCCGATTGAATGAAAAATTAGTAAAAAGGCATATATAGTTGTATATATTCTCTTTCAGTGTCCATATCTTTATGAGTTCATCATATATTATAGTGATATATATATATATATTATATGTTAGTCAAAATATATAATTCATTAGTATATATTTTATTGTAATTTTCATAGGTATTTATCTTTGTAAACCGAGGCTTACTCCTCGACCACCTCCAAGGTTCACGAAAGCGGTATGTGTATGCGTTCGGATAGGTCACTGAATAGCGATTAAGCGGTATACGGGGGCATATGCGGGGTATATGCGGTTCTACGCGGTTTTCTATTTTTTATTTATAAATAAATAAATATCTACAAAAGTGACTACAACTAAACTGAATTTATGAATAAATGTGGTACAACAGAAAATCTAAGAAAAATGATTTTCATGTAGAGCTCAAAATAGTACAATTAAATATCAATATCAACAAAGATAATATTACCTAATCTGATTTAATATATAGAATCAAAACAATACAAGATCCGGATTTTAAGATCCAGATTCGATTAAACAACTGGGCCTTAAGCGGGCGCACAGAGCGCATAGGCGCCCGCACAGCCTGCATATGCAGGCCATATATGCGCAAATGGCGCATAAAGCGGGGTTTCAAGTAATCGATGCGCTGAAGAGGCCGCTTAGGCATATGCGGCCGCACGGACCGCTTTCATGAACAGAGACCACCTCGAGGCTATGCATCACCTCGATTCCAGGAAAACCGCCTCGTTCTGTTTTTAGTTTTTTCAAATCTTGAATATATCAAGCTATTTTTTTCTTTGTTCTGTATATTCTTTATAAATAAAAATTAACAAAAATTTGAGTCTTGATTCCTTGAATCTAACACCTTTACTCTTTAGAATGAATCAAGCATAAATGCTTTCTTTATTGAAATGTTTGGATACAAGCCCCATACTTGGACCTAAATTTAGAAGAGTATGTTTTGTAAGCATGTCCCATATTTGCTTCTATTCTATCTGGACCAAAATAATACACATCAAAGCATGCACGAACAAGGAGGGTCATAACATGCAATATTCAAGTATTTTATTACCCAATACTTATGGTAAAGTAAAAAGTGACCACTTCTTACTATCCTATCTTTCTGAATTGATTGGCACACATACTTCAACTGATTTTTAAAAAGGTGTCGACATCCAAGCCCGTTGGCTAAATTTTATTCAAAATTTTACTAGTACTTTGACTAACCCGTTATTATGTTTGCAAATCCATATTTACTTGACTCCTAATAGTTTGAGACTCCAAAAGAAGATAGTTATTTAACAACTTACAACAACTTATACTTAAATTTAATATTTTCCTACTTGTTTAGAGATGTGACTCGATGTTTAGAAATGCAATGATAACTTGTTTATATTTGAATTAGCTTTATTAGCATTTCATGTATTTTGATGGTCAAATTATTTAAGTTGTGAACTTTTATCATTGTTGTCGGGGATTCGAGAGGGTAGCTTCCACGCAGTGCTAACTTGGATGTTTGAAACATGAAATTAGCCTTGAAATCTCATGGAGTTATGTTTTTTATCAAAGCTATTTAATTTCTAGAACTTGTAAAATGTGATTATGATTAATTATCGTATTTTATGAAATTTTTCTTTCTGGAGACTTGCGTCTCGATACACCTCGAGGATTACGCCTTGAGGCAATACTAGAAAAACACCTCGGTATGCCACGCATTTTTTAAAATCTTGCCAGTACCACCACCCACCAAAAATTACAAGAGGAAGGGAGTCGATCCCTTCTTGATGAGGAGTGGGTCCATGCAATACAAGCTAAGTAAGGATCCAGGGTAGACAAGAAGGGCATTTTAGAAATGCCAGGGAAAGAGTAGGTAAGACCATTAGCAAACTCTTTTTTGGGAAAAGCATCCGCTAAACGTAGCTAGTGGGCCATTTTTGCAACATATCATCGACGAGATAACTGCCACGAGAACAGGAGTGAAGGCTCCTGCATCGTACGAGATAATGAACAAGTATCTTGGAAAGGAGGAGGAGATAAACGAGTGCATCACTGAGATGAGGAAGAGATGAACCATACTTTAAGCACAATTCAACTAGCCACATCTTCCAGCCGAAAATTTAGCGGACCACATTAACCATCAACATTCTTATATCAACTCCTGCAGAGCATTCAATACAACAAGAAATATCTATGTATGCTTTCAAACCTTTATTTCTCATTGTAAATATCCAAACCATATTCATCCTTCTCAAACTTCCTAACTTTTAAAAATCAAACCAAGATGTTCTAATGACCCTCCGTATTGGTTAGACTTCAGCATTCCCTTTACATCCCTATTAAGATGATAGGATCTAAAAAAGCTCTTCCATCCCCTTTTACGCTCCGCAATCCCTTCACATGCTCTGCAATCCCTTTTCAAAAATGACTTAAAGTGATCCAGTAGACAGCTACCATCAAACGGTTGAAGAAGTTTGTCCATCACCTTGAATCGGACAAAATAATTTAGATTAAGCGTTATCACCCCCTCCTACAGCCACACTCACCAAGACCTCCACGTACACTATTTCCTGCTTCACATTTTCATCCTGAACAACATTCTATTATTCTATTACCTCTTTCAATGACCTTTCTCTGTTTACACCATCTCAGATTCATCCACTTTGCAGATCAGGAATCTCCTACACCAACCAGTTTCTCACGTGGCACCAACATTTTTTACCACCTTGTATATTATATTACTACTACTCGAACACTCCATACTTTACTACAAAGGTGCAATCAGTTAAAGACAGCGGCAAACCCCATCCATAGGCGTCATGATCTTCCCTTGACTACAAGCCAAGAATAATGAAGGAAGAAATGATCTAGAGAAAAGACCAATCCCAGTGTTACATTTCGTGGTACAAAAATCAGCCAATGAATAAGATTTGAAAGCATTGAAGCTTCACAAAAAAATATACATATCAGTACAGGACCCCTAGCTTGTTGGAGGTAGTTGTCATAAAATTTATAGAACCTAAATAGATGAAACACATGGTCACATGAAGAAAAAAAGTATGAATCAACTGCTCCTCCAGGATTGGCAGGTAATGCAATATAATGGTCGATAGACGGCCCACCCAATGTCAATACCTACTACATCGGTTGGTCTTAGTAGGAGCATGACACCTTGTGGCAACAAGCACGATATTTAATTTGATCTTGGATATGCCATGACAAGTGGTACCTATGGAATCAGAAGAAACCAATTACCAAATAGACGTCATCAATAGCATCACCTTTGAGTTGAGCACACCTAATTGGGCATGTGCCACCTTGCAGCATATGCACTTCATGATATCCATAATCTGTACAAAGTAGTCGAGCTCTAGTGGACTAAGGAAAGTGGAAGAGTTGGTAAAAGAAGAAGAATCGTGTTATCTCCTCAAGAGTAGCTTATAACTCATTTACTACGAAAGAATAATCTCGCCCACATGCATAGCTGCCAATGTATAAAGGGGTGAATGCAAAAGTGAGATAAGTCTTCAAATGAGATAAGTGATTTATATCGTACGGCCAATCTTCTCCTCCACACAAATTAGTTGAAAAAATCTGTTCGATCGAACTTTACTGAATTTCTCGGGGATGGCATTGATTTCAAAGTTTGAGTAAGCCATATGAGAACAAGATCTCCCTCTAAAGGAACACAAGCACGTGTGTGCTTGAATCAGGCATTGAATAGTGGGAGCAATCTCTAATTTGTTATTAGAAAAATAACGAAATCTAGTAGAAGTTGAATCATGTGAAAATACAAAAGGTGGATGCAAAATAATTAAATAACAAGATAATCGGAGCAAAAATGTGATATAATCGTTTTTATGTAAACCTTACTACAAAAAAGCGAGATGAAACCATGAAAGAAATGTTATAAATGATTATAGATTGCACTCTGCTTCTTGAGAAATAATGAAGATGTATGGGCCTATTTTTAGGCTCCACACACGTCTCCACCTTTCAAGTTTCCAATTCAGAGTAAACACAAATCCCATAGTGGTCCAATTTGTAAGTTCTGTCAACACTCAACCTCGAGTTGCAGTATGGAATGCTCAGCTTGTAACATACAACGCTCAACATACAAGATGAACACCATCTCTCAAACTCTAAATCGAATCTTCTCATGCATGCTATGAAGAATCCCGCAAATGTGAAGTGTAAAACTGCACTGAATATGGAGGTTGTGGTCGGTCTCTCCTCTAAAGACCTTTATGAAAGACTCCACTATATGATGATTGGAACAGTGATTTTAATCATTAAACCTCTAAAAAGGATCTCGCACATGCAAAATCCTTGAACTAGGCCTCTCTTATATACCAACTCAAAAAATGAGATTTCTACTTAGAAGTTCTTAAGGACCTCTTCACACCGGGCCTCTCTACCACAGATCTCTAACATGCATATTCCATGCGAAGATTCTGAGACAAACATAAGAGTATGGAAACCTCTCAAAATGATATTGTGGGTTTCATACAAAATATGGAGTTCACTGACATTTCCGAAATCTCCCAAATCCATCTAGGAGTCACAAACTCAAATAATATAAAAATGTTCATCGAACTTCCATTTTTTCAACAAGTGGTTCATTACCCTCTTCTAAAATTCTTCTTAATCCCCCCACCCTCTCTTTAAATATTTGACTCTATGTGCCCAAATAGAGTATAAGATGAAAATATGGGCCAAGGTCTAGAGGGCATGGCAGCAGACGGTCTCCCACTCCCCTAGGAAAAATAAAATAAATAGAGTTTAACAGGAACCCATCCCTTTGATGGGTTTTCTTAATCTTCATCGATAGTTTGAAGAGCCTACTCGTAATATGTGTCACGATCTACAATGTGACTGAAGGTCATTGCGTCGAGGAGACCAAGCTGAGAGAGAGTGAGAGCTTTCGCTTCCACTGAAGATGTGGCCTTGCTGCCGCTAGAACTTTAAAGTCATAAAAGAAATAATCATTAAAATAAAAACAAACCTTAGAGAAAACAAAAAAACTAGAATCAAATAAACACTCAGATCTATGACTTTGATACCATGTGGAAATATGAAATGCAAAAGCAAATACTGAAATAACAAGATAATCAAAGCAACAAACAAAGTGTGAAACACTTAGGTACGTGGAATCCTATACAAGAGGAGAGGAATAAAACCACGAGAGAGCCATAAAGGGTTGATATTGCATTATACTTCTCGTGAGATAATGGAGGATACATATTTATAGGCACTTCACAAATCCCATCCTTTCATGTTTCTACTATGAGACTAAAAATAGATCTCACATGTGAAGGTCCAATTTCTCAATTCTCTCAATTGTCCCTAATGACCAAAAAAACAAAGAGCTTCAATTTCAATACCTTTCTAAACGAAAAATCAACTTTTCTCAAACTGGTGAATTTTTTTATCAGACTCCTTAAATCCATCCTCAACAACCATGATTTCTCCATGTTAAAAAATATTGATCCTCAAAATCATCCCATCTACCTCCACTTACACACAGTGAATAATGGCACTTGTTGCAATCCTCTAATACACCTTTCAAGCATATATGCATTCAACCTCCTTAGACCATTCTTACAAACCAAACAAATCCACGTTGATAATTGTAGTTTTCTTCAAGCTTGTAAAAGTCGGTTGAATAGTCGAATAGGAGGGATCCGAAAAATCGGTTGACCAATAGTTAGGGGAACGTGTATTCGACCGAATTAGACGACCTACTAAAAACATACAATCATGTCAATACATGACCCTACTAACCAACCCGATTAACCCCCATCCCCAACCACAAGTAAAACTCCATTTGGTCAGTGCATACCTCCCCTTCAGATCGCTTGCGTAAACCCTTCAATGATTGTCGGTTCATCCATATACCTCCAACAATTCACGCCGAAACCCATTGCCTCCCGTTGTTTGTAACTCTCATCGGCTTCACAACTTCCACTCCCCAATAAGGATAGGTTTTCGTCTTTTCCTCTACGCCCCTATTCCATTTGATTAACGTACACCTCTTCCTCAGTAATCAATGATGGTGATAATTATATTGTGTAAACAATGATTGCAAATCATGGAAAGAACACTACATTTTTCACTTAATAGGTTGATGCCGAAAGCTTGCGCAGCCTAACATTGTTATAATCATTAAGGTCTTTACATCAAAGTCTCGGGATGCTTTCTAAAGAAGTATGCCATTAATCTTCTTCTTGAGATAGGCACGTTAAATTACAAACCTACATATGTTCTTAACATTTGTTTTCTAGGCATGAATGAAGCCCTCGGGCTCATAAAGTTATTGTTGAATATATGCATATAGGCATGAATTATTTGTTTTCTAAGCAGTCTATCTATTTCCGAACTAACTCTCTTATTTAAAACAATAGCTTTTACACAAGAGACTCATTATATGAGTACCTCACAATTATTATTTTTTGTTCTGTTTGTATGATTATTTAGTGTTTCTATATAACCTACTATTGTTTCCATTATGAATTGCATTATTGTAGATGGCTACACACAATCTCTGCAGTGAAAGTCAAGGATTCAATATTTGATTGAATGTAATAGAATTAGCTGGGTCCCCTTTCATGGAGAGACTTTATCATATTAAATATTTGTCTCACCCCAGAGTCAATTGGTCAGCCATCATATATTTGTTCCATAGCGCTCTGATTTTCGGAGTTATTGAGCTTGATGATGGAGAAATTCATGGAATTGATGATATGGTCGAGCCATACCACATCATCTCCGATCTTGATGATGGAGAAATTCATGGAATTCATGGAAAAGCAGGGTATCTAATCGAATAAAGATATTCGTGTGGTTCTTACGACAAGGAAGGATTCTAACGCAGGTTCGTCGAGGTCAGCTTTTGGGGGTGGAAGTCAGGATGTGTGTCAGATTTCGTGCGAATATGGAGGATATGGATCATCTTTTTTTCTCATGTACATCCTCTGCTCGTGTTTGTGAAGGAGCCGGCATCTCCTGGTTGGACGGCCTACACTTTGTCGGGTTTGGGTGGAGCTTCAGAGCGACCTGTGGGTATGGAACGAGGACAGCACTCGACCATTTGTGTTGTTGTGGGTGATATGGTGTGCTATGAATAGTGTAATTTTGGGGGGACAGCTCTGTTATACTGAAATATTGTGGAATATAGTAGAGACCTCTGTACATTATGGTGGTTGTAACACTTGTGTAATATCTTTTTTACTTTTTATAATATATTTGGCAGTGGGTCTCAATTTTTGAGACTCCACCCGTTTACTTCTCAAAAAAAAAATGATTTACGGTCCCGAAATCTTTGGACCTCAGCCTGGCAATGGAGAAGAATGCACTTAAAGACATGGCCAATTTTGAACACCCCTCCCCCTCTCCCCCACACACAACAAATAAGTGTGTGCATTTCGTTGTATCATTTTTTACCCTTGAGATGAATATGAATTTCCCAGCCTTCGAGATCTCTGATCCAGTAAATGTAGAATTATCTCATGATATAACATGCAATCTCAATTTCCTTCATTTTGTAATTACGTTAAAGTATGATTTGCCTACAAGTCAACACAAAAATTATATGATCTTTTTTTGTTATTTTGGGGTGGGGAGAGAGGGTGTTGGTGTTTGCATGTGCAGATAATATCAGTTTATGAAGCTATAACCGCAAGAATGTCCGAAGACTGGTATGCAATCAGCATTTTCAATAAGAATGTATTTTTTTAATGATCTTATTGGCTGGTCAACTCAAACAGTGGGCAATCTTACCTCGATATGCATGGCTTTACCAATTTTCCAAAATTCAATGCAGCAACCAACACCAGAACTAAGAAGAATCATCCATGATGTATCGTTGTCCAGAAGATAGAGGAAAACAATAAGCTGGCAGAAGAAGTTCACGACAACTGACTTTGCAGATAGTCCTTCCATGGACTTATTTTTATTCCAAAATTGGATATCTGCAAGAAACAAAAAAGCAGATGAAATCGTCATGCTTTGCAAACACAAAATTCATTAACCAAGTCAAAGAGTAAAAGTAACAAGTTTAGCTAACTACTTTATATTTACTGACAATATCAGTGCATCCGACTTACCATTTTTGAAAGCTAGGAAATCGAAAAGTGAATGAAGCAACGATACAACCATTGTAATAACCAGCAGAATAGGATTTCCTTCCAAAAATACTCTCTGCATACAGGATAAAAAAGTCAAAGGAAAATATTTGAATAATGGTGTACGTTTAGTGCAAAATAGCAGGTAACTAAATTCAAAACCTGAGACAAGGAACTGGATCAACTAATATCAAAACATTTTCCCAGCATATATTTTTGCTTCCAAATAGATTAAACGTAGGTCATACCCAAGCTTAGATCAAAAAACTAAATATCCTCCTTATTGGTTGCCTTTAGACTCTTTGCCTCTAAACTGATATGACTAGTCATATCCGTTCTTAAATACAAGTTCAATATCCTTTTTAAAGGGTTCCTATCAACATTTCTTTGTTCTACCATGTTCCCTCATGTCATACTTTGACTTCCTCACATCGTCTGACAAGAACACTAGAACTGATGTTCTTTCCACATGTCCAAGCCACCATATACAAATTTCTCATATTATATATTAGCCCATTGCATAATAGTCCCATCTAATCCTTTGAGTGGATACGCATCCAATAGAAAATCTTTCTCTGCTGCATACATTTTCCACACACACATGCAACTGTCCAACAGGATCTAGGTACGGCCCATACATGAATTTTCCAAATAAGGACGTAACCATTTCTGCAATATGCCTCCACGGCAGTGGGTAGGCTAGGCATATGCAGGATGTTATTATTGCTTTTATTTTCAAAGCCAAAGTTAGTTAATTATATTTTTAAAGGAAACTAAGCATCATACTGTAATAGGGAATACACTAAACTAAATAGTACAAAGTAATTTTGCAAAGGAATCTAAATATATTTAACCACAACAATTCAATCACATTAACAGCCCATCATATATACAACATGTTAGACATGTAAGCTCATGGCGAACCATTATGCAATAAAAGTTATTGCAAATTATATCATTCCATGTTGAGTGCTTAATTGTAAACCCTCACCCTAGGGGTATTCCGGTCGACTCTGGATGTGAGTCGACTCATGTTGTAACCCTAATCCTAGGACTCCACCTTTATAAGAAGCCCTAGGGTCCAGCTTTATCACCCCCCCCCACCTCCTTCTCCACCACCCCCCACCCTTCATCTCCACGTCATCGATGCGACCATACCTTACCAGGATCGTCATCACCGTTCTTCTTCCTCAGGTAGGATTCCATTGTCCAACAGCCGCTCGAACCTTCAAACATCACCATCTTCCTCATTACAGAATCCATCATCCAACCCACCTTCAATCTTCCAACCGTCGTCGAAACACTACCCATCTAGCTATCACATGTCCCCGACACCCATCGCATATACCCATCCTCGACACCCATCCACCCATAGACCCCACCACCAGACCCACCATCGCCCACATCTTCATCCGCACATCGAAGATCTTTTTTTTTTTTGAAGCCAAAAACAGGGGGAAACACTCATTGGTCCATCGAAGATCTGAAACCCACACACACATTGAAGCCCCGAAACCCATCCATGATACCAACCATTGCCCCCCCCCATTCACCCATCAAAGCCCCAAAAACCTCAACCACCCAGCGCCATCACCATCCTGCACCACCCAGTGCAAGTTAGCTTTACCACCCAAAGCGGTAACTAACACCACCCTAAGGATTGCCGCCACTATCGTTCCAGAACGCCAACACCACCAGCCCTCCCTACTTTGCAAACCAAACCGCTAGCATCACCCTAAGGGTAGTCGTCACTAATGTTTCTGGCTGATCCAGGCCCCTTCAGGCGATCATCAAGCTACTGGCACTACCATCTCATGCCATATTAAGCAGCAGCCACCGTCATTTTCAGGACACCGGCATGTTGTACAATCCATACTAATAGACATTTATCCCTGAAATAATTATACCATCGCCACCACCCAACCTCTATTCGGTTCTGCAACCCCCAACGGTTCTGCATGATCTGAGAAGTTTTATTGATCTTCATATTTCTCTACAACAGGCCTGACACCTACCTAACCCTCATTCAACTCGATCCCCAAGTTGGATGAGACTAATTATCCCAAGAGATCCTGCATATTCCTAATGATCTTACAAGGATACAACAAGGAACAAATCTTATTGGAATCAGAGCATGGTGGCAAGATGGGATGATACGTCACATAGGAAAAAGATGACGGGATGGTGTTGATTCATGGATCATGGCCAACGTCATCGACGACATTGTTGACAAGCTGGTCTACTACACCACCTCTCACGACATGTAGAATTCTATCAAAGTCACGTATGGTCAGGAGAAGAACTCTAGCAAGATGTACCAGACATTGTTTGACATGATGCAAATGAAGCATGCAGGTCGTCCCATAGTTGAGCACTTCTCTCTCTTAAAATCCTTGCTTGAACAATGTAGTGCTTACACTCCATGATGCACTTGCCTTACACAGAGGCAACACCGCCGGCACATGCCTACTTTGGTTTTTTAGTTGAAATCAACTCAGGCTATGCTACATCCCGAGACCAGATGATCACAGCAGTTGCTCTCCCCACTATTGAGGAAGCCTATGGCCCTATGGTACTGTGAGCCGCCTTGTTGTCCCTACCACTGGAGCCGCTACTGACATTCAAGGATAGGTTACTGCACTTGCTGCCCCTACAGGTGAGGAGGTCATGGATCATTCAGAAGTCAAGATCGCTTCGGTACATAGTGAGGCGGAGGTACAATATAGTACACTTATTGTCCTCGAAGATTGATACAAAGCCTAAACAGGCTCCACCCGGGCGAAATTACACACCCACAACATAATGATCTTACATAAGTTGTTGTCGCTCTTACATTTACTTTGTTGCCTCCGCAAAATAACTTTGCGAAAATAGAGTGGTTAATCAATACAGGTACATCTACCTACCCATGTAGAGAACAATCTCTACTTCATCAGATGTGACAAGTCCCTCCTAGACGAACGATGCAAGTTGCAGACAATAGATTTTCTCCCATTAATGGGAGAGAGAATGTGTACCTCACCCCTAACATCCAGCTCAATAATGTTCTCTTTATCCCTGACAAACTTTAAGTCTGATGTTTATCATACTATTGTTTATGTTATAAATAAAGGCTCGATTTGGTACCACTATCAAAGCCCTCTGATCTGATAACGGTAGGGAGCTTCTTTCCCATAGCATGCAGTCTTTTCTTTCATCACATGAGATCCTACATTAGACCACATGTGCTCATACATGCCAATAAAATGGAGCGGTTGAGCACAAGCATCGGCATATTCTTGACATTACGCATATATTGCTCATATATTATCATTTTCCTTCTACATAGGGAGGTGATTGACAAGCATGTACTTATTTAGGTCTTTTTTCGGGAAATGTCGTGTTCCGCCTTCCTCTCAAGGTCTTTGGGTGTGACGTCTTTGTTCATCTTCTTAGTCCTGGCAAGAACAATCTTGCTACCAAAGCAGTAAAATGTATTTTTTAAGGTATGCTAGGAATAAGAAGGACTAACGACGCTATGACATGCAGTCCATAAAGCATTACGTAAGTGTGGATGTTACATTCTTTGAGTCATTTCCTTGCTAATCCCAGGTCTAGCACGCATGTACCTCTCCTACTAACTTATATTGCCCCCTTCATGTTCTTATTCCACAGGTTGATCCTTACAAACCTACAACTCCACAGCGGCACCCCTTCTGAACGGGCATCATCTCCTCATGTATGTCCTTCGACTAAGTCTTTACAGACTAATAGCACTACTACATCCATGGATCATGGCCTCAAATTTTGGTGAAATTCGGCCGAATTTCGGTCGAATTTTGACTTCAACATATTATCGAAGTTCGACCAAAATTGCCGAAATGACAAAAATATGGGGGCCCTAGTGCAAAAATGACCGAAATTCCGATCGAATTTTGACCAAAATTCGACCGAAATTTCATTTCGATCGGTCCCCAAAATGGTGACCGAAACCGACATTTAGGGCCTTGCCATGGATACAAACACAGGTACCACCAGTGGCATAATGGATAATGCAATTGACCTTCCAATAGCTCTATGGAAGGGAACCAAACAGTGTACCAAGCATCCGATCTCTGTTGTCGTGTCCTTTTCTAGGCTTGTTTCCTCGTACAGATAATTCGTGCAAGGAATCTCGAATACATTTATCCCTCATTTCTCATATCGAGGTACTTCGTAATTTCATATGGCGTTTAGCAACGGAAGAAGAGATGTCTACCGTGATCTCTCGAAACACATGGACGCTAGTTGACCCACCTGGCGACTAAAGGATGGCAGGCTCCATATGGGTGTTCAAAAGAAAGTACAATCCAGACGGGTCGATTCCTCGTTACAAGGCATGGCTAGTGACGAAGGGGTTCACACAAACAAATAGTGTTGACTTCTTTGACACATTCTCTCTAGTTGCACATATATCCACAATACAGATTCTCATGGCAGTTGCAAAATTGCAGTATAACTTGATTGGCCCTTGCTTGATATAAAGAATGCCTTCCTACATGGCACCCTTCAAGAGATTGTATAAATCCAACAACCTCCCAGCTTTGAGGCTCAAGGGGAGTATCATATGGTTTGCCTACTACGTAAGACCACCTTAAGCAAAGCCCTCATACTTGATTTTAGAAATTATCAGAAGTACTCGAGAATATGAGCCTTATCAGATCATCAGCCAACCATTCATTGTTATTAAGAAAGAGAGGAAGAGGAACCATTGCAATGCTTGTCTATGTTGATGACATCATCCTCACTGGAGATGACTAACGACATTATAGATCAAAGACTTCGGACCACTATAATACTTGTTGGGGATTGAGATAGCTAAATCTAAGAGAGGATTAGGTATATCTCAATGGAAGTATGATATTGATCTGCTTAAGGAAACATGAATGTTAGGATCCAAGCCAGCATAAATACTCATGGATCCTATGGGATGCATCTATGACTCATGGGCTATTGAAGATACTGGTCGATACAGAAGACTAGTGGGCAAGTTATTGTATCTTACCATCACTCAACGAGATATATCTTTTGTTGTCATGAAACTGAGTCAGTTCGTGGACTCTTCTACTCAGCTCACTTCTATGCATGCATGATGGTCCTAAAGTACATTAAAGTCCACTCCAGGAAAAGCCTACTATTCACCAAATGCACGGCTTCAATACATAGCCTATTCAGATGTACCCTACGGAGGTTGCATGACAGACAAATCAACTACATGTTTCTGCACCTACTAAGCAAGAAATCTAATTACTTTGAGCAAGAAACCAGTTGTGGTCTCCCGCTCAGGTGTTGAGAGTGAATATAGACCATGGCTCATGCTGCAGCATAACTAGTTTGGATCCAATTTGTACTCACTAATCTCCATGTCAATCAAAAATATCATGGAGCTCAGATGTGGCAACAACTGTTGTAAAAGTCGGTCGACTAGTCGAGTGGGGGGTAGCCGACTCGACTAGGCCTAGTCGGTCAACAGTCGATCAACTCGAATATTTCGTCGACTTTGACATAAATATTTTTTACTTTTTTAAGTTTTTGATTTTTTGTAAATCAAACATATTCTAATATGCTTAATGTTTTATTTTAATTCAATTACTTCTTTTATTTCATTATAATAATATATAAAATATAAAAATCTATGTAAATATAAAAGAATCTATGTATAAAAAATAATCTATATATTTAAAATAATAAAAAAATCAAACTGACTAAAAGTTGACTAAATTCGATTAGTCGCCCGATTGTCGATTATTTCTTAGTCAGTGATCCCGTCAACCGAATACCGACTACTGATTTCTGTTGCCTTGGTGACAGCCGTGCAGTTATGGATAGTATGATGGCTTCGCATAGAGAAGGATTACACACAGGGGCAGAACTAGTATATGTTATGAAGGGACCATGGCCCCCATAATTATTATATGTCACTTGTACAATGTATTAAGTTTTTAATACGAACATTCATTAATTGTATTATAATTAATGTTGTTAAAAAAAGGTTGTAGAATCATTAAATGGTTAAGTGGTAAAGTAACATGGTTTCTATTTTGGAGACCATTGTCCAAATCTTATCTACATCAATTATACTTATTTATATAGTTTATACAATCACTTCCAAAGTATCAAAATAATTTGACATAAAATTGTATTTTATTTTATTCATCTTTCCCATTGTTTTTAGTACTCCTTGCAAATAAAATAAATGTTACTGTTCCCTTCTAACTATGAACTTTTTTTGTTTTAAAATTTCACTTGATAATTTAGCACTTTAAGATGGATTTTGAGAGGTTTAAATTATTATATTTATCGAGTTTTAAAAATTACTACCAAAAATACCAATTTATTTGAAAATCTAACATTACTAATAGATTTAAACTGTAAGTTTATCAAAATTGAAAGATATTCAATTTAAAAATATTAATTTTTTAATATACGTGTGGGGTGAACACCTAAGAGTGTCTCCCCCTTTCTTGGCTTCAAAAAAAATATTAATTCTATTAAAAATATCATTAAAAACTACATAGATCTTTTCCTTTTTTAGCATACATAATAGTTGTATACTTGACCCCTCCTTGATGAAGTTCCTAGTTTCGTCCCTAATTACACATCTACATAGATGGTTGAGCACCAAGAAATTTGAGGAAAGTATGGATGCTCTACTATGTCTGATGCTTGGACTGATAAGAGAAATAAATGCATATTTAGATTGTATGGTGAATTGTCCCAAGGGCATGATGTTTGTGGAATCCATCGATGCATCAGCATATGTGAAGACAGGAGAGAAGTTTTATGAGCTTCTTAATAAGTTTGTAGAACAAATTGGAGTGAAAATATCACACAAGTCGTAACTGACAATGGAAGCAATTATTTCTTAGCATGTATATATTTATTTTTATTAATTATAGCTACTGAATTATTTTAGATTAGTGTTACATCAATCTGGTATTTTTATGTAAGTTTTTACAAGAGAAGAAGCCATACTTGTATTAAACTCCATGTGTGGCACATTGCATCGATCTTATGCTAGAGGATATTGGTAAGATCCCGAGTCCTAACGATTAAAAAGAATCTTGAAAGGGCCATTAAGATTGCAGGTTACATTTACAATCACATTAGGCTTTTGAACATGATGAGGGAGCTTACCAATGGCAAGGAATCGGTTCGTCATGGTGTGATTCGATTTGCAAGAATATTTCTTTCTTTGTAGTCCCTCCATAAGAATAAGCATAATTTGTGGATCATGTTTACTTCAAAGAAATAGGCTACTAGTAAATGGGCTAAGGAAGCCAAGGGAAAGAAAGCAAGGGATATCATTTTGATGTCCACATTCTGGAATTACGTACTTGACACACTTAAGTACATGGGACCTCTTGTTAAAGTTCTTCAGCTTGTTGATAGTGAGTGAAAATCTGTAATGGGATATATATATATAGATATATGAAGTTATGGATTGTTCAAAGGAAGCAATTGAGAAAAGCGTCAATGGAAAGGAAGAAAAGTGCAATGATGTATTTCAAATCATTGACAAAAGATGGGAATGCCAATTTCATCATCCATTACATGTTGCATGTCGTTTTATGAATCATGAATTCTACTATGGCAACTCATCCATGGCATTTATTGAGATCATTGATAGATTATACAAGTGCATAGAAATATTGGTTCCCGATATAAATGTACAAGATAAAATTATACTTGAATTAAGCTCATAAATGTTGATCAAATTTTCGGAAATCTAATGCACATTTGATCGAGAAACTCAAAATCTCCAAGTAGCCATTACAATTTGGTACACTTAAATTGATCCAATTCTTGATGCTAACATCTCCATATGATATTGTAGTGGAATGGTGGAGCTCTTTTGAAAGTTCAGCTCCAAACTTGCAAAGTCTAGCTATAAAGATTTTGACCTTGATATGTAGTTCATCCGGGTATGAACGTAATTGGAGTGTATTTGAGCATGTAAGTAATTTTATGTTAACCCAAACTTGTGAGTCTTTAATTTTAACCCTTATAGATACGAACAGTTTTACATATTCATTCAAAGAAAAAAAAAACATACTTGAACATCAAAGGTTGCAAGATTTGGTGTACATCAAATACAACCATGATTTGAAGGATAGATATGACTTACGATACACCATAGATCTGATCACTCTTAGTGAAATCGATGATGCTAATGAATGGTTGCTAGGTGAAATGGAGACAAATAATGTGGAGGAAGATTTTATCTTTGAAGATGATATATTGACATGAAGAGATGTAGCAAGAGCATCTGGAGTTGCAGAAGCACAAACACAAACACGACAATGTCCAAGGCACAAAGCACCTATTGTGGGATTTTCTTCAAGACAGGTTGTCACTTCACAGGACAATAAAGACAAAGAAATGGAAGAGAATGAGGGGAATGGAGGTGGAGATGAAGATGATGCTGGTGATGTTGATTTTGGTGATGATGAAGACGAAGAACTTATGGATCCATAGACATTTAAATTTTTAGTTATTTATTTCACTTTTGTTTGTGTAGTTTGAGCGTTCAAACTATTTCCACAAGCGTTTGGAGTTTTTACCTTTTCTGATATATGTTTAAATGGTGTTCATTGCATGCTAGTGCTACAGATTTGTGACATTTTTAACTAGTACAAATAATAAAAATAATCTAATGAGCATAAAGATTATATATACACACAATATTTCTTTAGCATCTCGATTGTCTCAAGCAAGCGCCTAGCGCCTCTGGCGCTTTGGACCCCTCACGCCTTAGAGCGCCTCATGCCTTTGATAACATTGATGCACATATCCAACAACCCATGTTCCACGATCGCACTAAACATCTAAAAGTTGACTGCCATTACACCAGAGATCTAATACAAAGAGGGTTGCTTCGTACTCACAATGTACCATCGACGGATGACACGGCATATATGTTCACCAAGCCACTCATGTGTGTGCAATTGGAAAAATGTTGCAATACGCTGAGAATGATTGATAAAATCAATGAGCACCATACAAGGGAATATAAGATGCATGATCTCTCAAAGAAATCATACAGGTCCTTGCTTACTAAACAAGAAGATAAAAGACCACTCATTACATATTGGGTCATTACAAAGTACATCAATGGTCATCTTGTTCGTGAAATAAGTAATAATTCAATATATTATTATATGATTTTATAAAGCATATGATTGATATTATCGTCCAATGGTCGATATAGAAATCTATTGATAAAGCTTAAAGGAGATAGCCAAATATCTAATTGGCTAGAACTTCAGGTAATTTATATCTTCCAATCTGTACGATGCATGAGTATTAGAAATGCTCACAATCGATGAGATCATAATAGATTGTATACTATAACGCATCCATTCCAAGAGAATGATGAAACCAGATGGATTTAAATGAATCCACTTAGAAATAAAATTAATGAGATTTAATTGGATTAAATCTCAATCAACAGAGCAAATTCTAGATTAAAAGAGTTAAAATTTGATATGGGAATCATTCAGGGTAAATTGGAGAATTTGTTCGATATCAGACATCATCAGATAATTCAAAGTGGTTTAAACCCTAATATTTAGATGTATCAAGTTACTATATGTGGTCTATACAACCTCCCGATAGTATATCCAAGAATTTCCAAATGTAGCACACATATCATGATTGGATTAGGAGTCGTACATTCGAGAAACTGAAAATCAAGGTAATAAGGATTCAGAATTATAATTATTATTGATTGATCTATGTAAGTATGTGAATATGATTCACATAATTGACTCCCAATGAATACTAATATAGATACACAACAATTACAATTAATGTGAATGTGACTCACGATGATTAGTGGGGCTTATGTTGTAGAGATATTTATGTAGTCAGTGTACTGTTTATTAATTTTTATTTCCGTAGTTGCTACTTATGTAATTTACCCATAGGCTTTCCTCTATATAAGAGAGCCTAGGGTTCTTCGGAATAATAGATTGCTCCTTTCCACCAACATGGTATCAGAGCCAAAATCCTAACCCTAAACCCTTCCACCACCGCCCCCCCCCCCCGCCCCTCCCTCCTCTCTCTCTCTCTCTCTCTCTCTCTCTCTCTCTCTCTCTCTCTCTCTCTCTCTCTCTCTCTCTCTCTCTCTCGGCACCTGACGGATCCGAAAATGCCAAGTTAAGAAGTTGTTTTTAATCTTTGTTCGTGTTAATAATGATGTGTCGTTCGTTGTAGGTGGCAATCGGAAACAGTCAAGAAATAACCACAATTTTTAATCAATTTCAAGCAAGTGGTTTTTTAGTTTATTTTACTTGGGCAAGTCCCAAGGTCGATCACAAGGAGGCAAAGGAACAACCTAGAGTTGTGTCAATCCAATTTTGAGTTCGATTTTAAAGGCGGTCTTTTTTGGAATTTTTCAATGCAATATGAGATGCAAAATGCAAATCCGGCCTACTTTATGAACTAAAATGTGAATTACGTTCAAATGATGTCCGAAAAATACGAAACTTGGCCGAGATGTAAAAAGAGATGAAATAAGTGCACTGTAATTTTTTTGGAATTTTCTGATGCAATATGAATTTTTTATGAATTTAAATGCAAACAAATTAATTTTCAATATTTAATTTTAATAAATATTAAACCTACTTGTTTTCAAGATCCAAAATTATCTAAGATCTACCACTAGGTGATGAATCCCAGAAAAATCCTAAACCTTGAAAATGTGGGGTTGACTACCTACTAAAAATCAAATACTGAAATGTGCTAAATGATTTTTACAGAGCAATTTATGCATGCAAATGCAAAGATTTTTGGGCACAATGTCAAGCAAAATAATCTCTACAATGTGTGACTTTTCGGGAATTTTTAGAGCAACGGTTAATTAACTATGAATTTCAGAGCACAGATTGGGCAAAATATTCCAATTTTCACAAAACAATTATTTATTAATTAACCGTAAACCACAAAAATATCCACGACATGTCCGAATGTAGAGAATGTAGTGTAGAACAAAATGCCAGTTTTTGCTAAATTAAATAATGCAATATAGAGGTCTAAAATGAATGACAAAGACAGGGATACATATGCAAACAAAATAAATAAATAAAGCAGTGGGGGGGATTATGCAATTACCATGAAATCCGAGGGCGTGAATGCAAAATTCCCAGAGGGGTACGTGCCTGGCACGTGCCCTCTGGAAGCGGGGGCGGTTTCGTTAATAGAGGGACCTCTGGGGGTCTGTGCGAAATTTACCCAAGGGGCACGTGCGAAGCACGTGACCCCCCTGGGATGATGTCAGCCCGACGTCCCCCCGCACGCGCCTCGCACGTGGGGGGTCTCGGCCCTGGAGGCCGGTGGCGGTGTCGGGGCGGGCTGCTTGGCCTCGGCGGTTGCGGAGGACGAAGGCCAGCGGAGCTCCGATGGTTGTCGATGGCGGTGAGGGGCGAGCCGAGCTCCTGGCGGTGGTGGCTGTGAACACGGCGGAGCTGCTACTGTCGTCTGGTGAAGATGAGGCGTACGGTGGTTGGCGGAGACGCTTGGGCAGAGAACGGCGAAGTCGGGGAAGCTCTGGTTGAAGACGTTGGTGGCTCGACGGTCGGAGTCCTAGGAGGCCTTGTCGGAGACGAAGGCTGAAGCGGCGGCGTTGTCGATGGAGGTGAACAAGGAGTGCCGGTGAAGCCTGGAGACGTTGGTGTCGATGGCGAAATCGATGGCGTGGTCGGAGCAGTCGGTGGAGTTGGTGGCACACAGTGGAGATGGCGGAGTCGGAGGTGTTGATGGAGCAGCGGTATCGTCGTCGTCGGTGGATGGAGGTGAACGACGGCACAGATGGAGGCGTAGCTCGACGAGAAGCTCGGAGCGGAGCAGCCAAGGCGGAGGCGCGCTGCAACGAAGCACTAGGGCTTCGGATCTCGCCGCAGGGGGGGCGGTGGCTCGGAGCTGTCACCTCCGGCGGAGGCCCTCCCTTCTGGTGTGAATCGACGGATGAGGGAGTCGGGGGCGACGGGACTCTTTAAGTAGGGGAGAGGAAGATAAGGTTGGTTGCGAGGATGACCGGCGAAAGGGGGGCGGTTAGGAGAGCGGCGGCGCGCGAAGATAGCGGAGGAGGCGACGGAGGTTTAGGAGGAGTCGTTGGGAGGAGGGAGACGCGCGTGGGCCGTTCGATCAGCGGCCGATCGAACGGCCGCGTGTTGGCCACGTGGCGGGGCAAGAGAAAGGGCCGCCGCACGTGCGGAGCACGTGCCTGGGGGCACGTGCGACGCACGTGCTTCGATTTTTAAAATTTTTTTTATAAAAACGAGATTTAAAAAGGCGAAAAAGAGCTGACACGTGGCGACCTCTGGGGCTGCCACGTGTCAGCACCAGAAAAATCACAGATAAAAATCTTTTATAAAATCGTTAAAAAATAGCAAATGACCTCGAATCGAAAAAGTTCCTTCACGAAAAATGCTCGTCTCGACGAGATCTACAACTTTCATGAAGACATCAAAGTCAAAATCGATCAAATGTAAAAAGTAAATTTTGGGGGTATCCTATGTACATAGAATACCTTGATTTTTGTGTTTTCTAATTTTTTTGTCATTTTTAAACACGATAAAATCCGGAAAAATAAGGGGAAATCAAAGATAAATAAAAGACACATTAGTCTAATTTTTTTGGATTTTTATTAATAAAGAGAATATATACATAAAATACAGGTCAAAAGCCGTGAAAATATACAATGTACGAAAGAGGCCCAAAACCCAACTTTCACATACGAGCTCCGATTCACTTGAACTTGGTCTTATTTTGAAGGTAATTGAATGTACACTAGTTCAAAAGTGAGTAGGATCAAATCGGACACTGGATGGAGAAGATATGGGGCTTTTAGTCAAAAATCCTGAAACTAGGGTTTGAGTTTTTGGTCCACTGAACCGGGTTAATTATTTTTTTGTATTTTTCATTTATTCTTGTTAGTGATGTGTACACAGTGGAAGTGAGTTTGTGGTATGCGGTGTTAGCATGAAGGAGTTAAAAATAGGGGAAGTTAGGCTATTTACAGGTCAATTTGGGCTTGGATTTTTGGCTTCTTAAAATATGCAGAAATTAACGCTAAAATGCAATTCTTATGAAATCATGCATAAATGCTAATTATGCGAAATAGATGCCGAAATGCAGTTGATTTTGAGGGACTTGAGCTTAATTAATGAGACTTAGAATGGTGAATCCGAGATTCATCAGCACCACCGCCGACCCACCCCTCCCCTTCTTCTCCTTCTCCCAGGGCGTCGCCGCATCCGCCCTCCTCCACTTCTCCCTCCGCCGAGCCCTCCACCGCCGGGGGCACCCTCCACTGTTGGGGGCACCCTCCACCGCCGGCCTCTCTCTCCACCGTTGGCCTCTCCACCGTAGGGACCCTCCACCACCGGGCCCCCTCCGACGCCGGCATCTCCTCCTCCGTCGGCCTCTCTCTCTCCATGGATTTGAGTGTGTAACGTCTACATATGCACTCAAAACCTGTCCAGTTTATGTAGACAATTCTCTTTTGGTCTACGGATCCTAGTTCTTCATCTCTGACGTCATGTCAGACACCAAAGTAGATATGCCCTCCATAGGCATGTTCAAAGGTCCCGCGCCAATAGTCAAGATGGATGGGACGAATTATGAGCTCTGGACAATGCAGTTCATGAGCCTCATGAAGTCGAACGGTAAGAAGCACATTCTTATCGAGGAAGAACCGACAGCGAAGACCGGGATCTATGCCTCCTGGGAGGCTGGTGATTCATATGCCAAGGTCTGGCTCTCAACCATGTTGACGATGGAGATCGCAAATGATGTTCTCCATCAACCCACCGCTAAGGCGATGTGGGACATCCTGGCGGCCACTTATTCGTAGGTGCGAAATGAAACAAAGATGTTACAGCTCCAACATGATATATTCACCATGAAGCAGAATGGTCGGCCACTACATTCCTTGTATACATCCCTACGGGGATGTTTGAGAAACTCTACAGTACTATACCACTCACGGCTACCCCGGAGCAGCAGAAGACTTTCCGGAATGCTACCATGGTGGTGGTACTGCTCGCAGCACTTGATCCTGAGTATGATGCAGCCCGATCTCAGATACTTGCCGATACTACCATTCCTCCTATGGAGGAAGTTTACCGGAGGCTTAGCCGCATCTCTGTTCCTTCTAGTACTTCTACTCCACCACCTTCGACGATGGTTGTGTCGCGATGGAGAGGTGGTCAGTCTTCATTCCGTGGACGTGGACCTCGTGGTCGAGGAGGTCGTTTTTGCCAACCATGCACTTTCTACTATCGCACAGGTCACTCTGAGGATACATGCTATTCTAAGCATGGGTTTCCAGTATCGGTGCGCGTAGCAGAGCATGTTACATCTCCATCGGCATCCACTTCAGATCACAGGTTTAAGGAGCTTGCGACGCGATTGCGTGATATTATGCCTCAAACATCTACAAATTCTCCAGGTGGTTCTTCAGATATTGCCGCTTCAGCATATGCCGGTACTTCTGCCTCTGCTAGCACCTCGGGTAGTGCTTCTGCTTTTTACATCATGTCATAATATCTCAGACTGGATCATGGACTTCAGCGCAACCCGTCATCTCTGCCGCGACAGAGATAGACTTGAGTCATACAGAGACATTCCACCCGGATGGTTAGTGATCATAGCTGATGGGACTCATTCCCCATCGTTGGACAGGGGGAGATTACCTTGTCACCGTCCATGCATTTACAGAATGTTCTACATGCCCCTGATTTTTCCATGAATCTACCGATTATTAGTCAGATTACGAAGGATTTGCATTGTCACGCTATGCTTGACCCATCTTCTCCTATTTTTCAGGACATAATAACAGGCAGGGTGATTGGTTGTGGCTCTGAGCAAAATGGTCTCTATCGTCTGGTCCGGAATTCCTATACTGGCGTCTCTTCCTACTCAGCCGGATCAGTCTCTCCGTATACCTGGCATCTACGCTTTGGTCACCTCCCACTTCAGAAGATGTGTCACCTCTTGCCTCAGATTTCTCCAAGTTCTCGTTTTTGGTGTGAAGCCTGTCAGTTGGGAAAGCACCATCGAGCTAGCTTCCTAGTCGTCAGTGTCGGAGAAGTAGCTCTCCGTTTGAATTATTTCATGTTGATATTTGGGGTCCGAGTCGTGTTCATGATCATAAGGGATACAGGTTCTATCTTGTAGTAGTTGATGACTTCTCTCGTGTGTCGTGGGTATTTCTATTAAAGAATAAATCTGAAGCAGGGGATGTTATTAGAAATCTTATAATTGAAGTGCAAAATGTTTTTTTCCTGTCATGTCAAATATGTTCCTACGGACAATGCGTTGGAATTTTGCACTCGCTCTCTCTCTCTCATTTCTTCCCGTCCAAAGGTATTATTCATCAAACCACATGTGCTTACACATCGCAACAGAATGGAGTGGCAGAGCGGAAACATCGTCATCTCCTTGATATTACTCGAACCCTGCTTATCCAAAGTTGTGCGCCTATCTCTTTTTAGGGGGGATGCTCTTCTTACGGCCTGCTACCTTGTGAATCGTATGTCATCCTCAGTACTCGGTGAGAAAATTCCTCTTTCTGTTATTTTCCAGAGAAGGAATTATTCTCTTATCCCTTGTGTCTTTGGTGTTGTTGCTTTTGTTCACCAGTTGTCTCCAGGACTTGACAAACTCTCACCTAGAGTTGTCAAGTGTGTCTTTGTGAGTTACTATCGGACTCAGAAGGGGTACCGTTGTTATGATCCTGTCAACAGGAAATATTTCGTCAGTGCTGATGTTACATTTTTTGAGTCAGTTATATACTTCTCCCCTGCAGGTGACAGGTTGGCTTCCTCCACATCTAATGATGATGTTTATGTTCCTCCTCCTCCTAGTCTGAGTCCATCTTTGTCCATTCATGTCTCAACCGTCACGCCAACGTCATCTCCATCATTACCACCACCACCATAACTACCAATCATGTCATTACCTAAATACTATACGCGTCGGTCAGGTCCTGTTCAGGTTGCACGTCAATCATCCATCACATCTCAGGTATATTTAGATGTTATTGCTAATGATGGGTCGGATAGTGTGTCTGTGCAGGATTCTTCTTTGCAGGAAGAATGTGCACCGCTGAGTACAGTAGATGATGATCTTGATGTCCCTATTGCTATTAGGAAGCAGAAACGGACTCGCGCGTCTTATCCCCTTGCTTCCCA
The DNA here is from genome assembly GCA_037367405.1 of Ottelia alismoides. Lineage (NCBI taxonomy): Eukaryota > Viridiplantae > Streptophyta > Magnoliopsida > Alismatales > Hydrocharitaceae > Ottelia > Ottelia alismoides. The sequence continues at coordinate 699,894 of JAZKJV010000507.1, forward strand.
GGTTTCCTTTCACCGTCTCACTGGCGACTTCCAGAGATTTGTTGTGGCTTTGTCTTCCGTGGAGATACCACGGAATTATCAGGATGATTGACTGCTAGTGGTTGGCTATGGAAGAAGAAATGGTTGCTTTACAGTCGTGGGGTACATGGAGCTTGATTCATGCTCCCTCCGGCGCATCTATTGTTAGCTGCAAATGGGTATTCACAGTAAAGTACCACACAGATGGGAGCCTTGACCGGTACAAGGCAAGGCTAGTGGCGAGAGGCTTCACTCAAACATATGGTGTGCACTATATGGATACATTCTCTCCAATGGCTCGTCACTCTACTCTTCGCATTCTTCTATCTGTTGATGTGGTACGTGACTGGTCCATATTTCAACATGATGTCAAGAATGCATTTTTATATGGCGATCTGCAGGAAGAAGTCGACATGCAGCAGCCACCGGGGTTTGATGTTGAGGGGAAGAATCATATGGTGTGTAGACTTCACAAGGCGATTTATGGCCTTAACAGAGCCCAAGGACGTGGTTGCAAAAGCTTTCCCATCTAATTGAACGACAGGGATTCAAAAGATCAAATGTGGATCACTCGTTGTTCATTCAGAAGACTTCTAGAGGTACGGTTGTCATCATGGTATATGTTGATGATATTATGGTTACAGGAGATGATGCTCAGGGGATAGAGATGGCAAATGTATTTTTGGGCTGCTAGTTTGTCACGAAGGATCTTGGTACCCTACGATACTTTCTGGGGCTGGAGTTTGCCAGGAATGCACAGGGTCTTGTGATGACCCAAAGGAAGTATATTACAGATTTGTTGATTGAAACGGGCCTGTTGGATGTAGACCATCGAGCACTCCTATGGATCCAAGTATGAAATTATATGACAACGATGCTGAAGAGGTTGACAGGAGAAGATATAGAGAAATAGTGAGTAAGCTTCTTTACATCACTATAACTCGACCTGATTTTGCCTTTGCAGTAAGTTGAGTGAGCCAATTCATGGAACGGCCAAGACAGATACATATGGATGTCATATATGTGATATTAAGGTATCTAAAGTCTTCTCAAGGCTCAGGATTGTTGTTTAGAAAGAACACAGATTTATCTATTTCGACATGTGCAGATGCAGACTATGCAGGATGTCCTAAGGATCGCAAGTCTACTTCAGGCTTTGCAGTTTTTATGGGTAACTCTCTGGTTTCTTGGAAAAGCAAGAAACAAACTGTTGTGGCTAGATCTAGTGATGAATCTGAATATAGGGCCATGGCACAAGCAAGCACGGAGATGATGTGGGTTCGAGCTGTACTAGAAGACTTGCATATAGATGTACCTCTACCCATGCAGCTACAGTGTGACAATCAAGCTGCTTTGTTCATTGCAAATAATCCAGCCTTTCATGAAAGAATAAAACATATTGAGGTAGACTGCCACTACACTAGAGATATGATCCAGAAGGGCTTGATTTCAACTTCACATGTTAGTTCAGGGGAGCAGATTGCCGACATCTTCACCAAGCCGTTGCTCAGAAGACCATTCCAGAGATGTTCTTCCAAGCTGAGCATGATTGATATCTATGCTCCATCTTGAGGGGGAGTGTAGAGATATTTATGTAATTGGTGTGTTGTTTATTAATTTGTATTTCCGTAGTTGCTACTTATGAAATTTACCCATAGGCTTTCCTCTATATAAGAGAGCCTAGGGTTCTTTGGAATAATAGATTGCTCCTTTCCACCAACATATGTGAATATGATTACCCACTTCAATGGTCTGGCGGTAATACAGCGTGCCTACCACCCGAAAGATCAAGGTTCAAATCCCTCTTGGTAGAAGTTGCTTTAGATAGCTGATAGCCAACGTAAAAAATAGTTGAAACTCTCAACATGGATTTGAGCAAGAATCCATATAGCCTAACCTACTTAAAGTGGGAGAAGGCTTTGCTAAAATAAGTGAATATGATTCACATAATAAATTAATATTAAGGTGAATTTGATTCAAATTATTTAATGGTTAAATGTAGATCGGAGGACCCACCCCACTAACCAAACAGGCAATTGCGGTTCATAACGCACTCTTCGCGCAACAAATGCTCTATGAAATTTACTTATTCACTCGGTCAATCCTTGAAATGTGTAAGAGATACACTATGAGAGGGTCAAAGAGTTCATAAGACCATGACTTTCTGAAATATATTCGACGACCGACATCTCTCGAAACATTTTAATTTGGATTAATGACTTGGAATCATTAATTGGGAGCATGATTTGTTAATTGCCCGAAGATAATTGGTGGTAATTATTAAGATTTTTTTTTGAGCTCAGTTATCAAGAGAAAATTCCATAAAAAATGAATTATAAGCTAATTCCATAATTATCAAATCCCAAGTCCAAATATAACTTGAACTAAGAAATGAGTTTTTCGTGGAGATAATCCACACCGAAAACTCAAAATGGGTGTCCACTTTGTAGTATAGAAAAGGGGATCACGCCTCCATATTCATTCAATTAAAGTGCCTTATAGGTCCTATTTCCAAGAGGAGAAAAGAGAGAAGAAAGAGTCCATCTACCCCACTTCTCTTTGGTCATACCCATGGTTTTAAAAGCGGCGCCTCGAGGTGCAAAGGCGTACGCCATGAGGCACGGCGGGCCCAAAGCACCCCGAGGCGCACGCCTCAGGTCTGGCTCAAGGGGTGTACGCCTCAGACTCGCCTAAGGCGCTCGAGGTGTGAGGCGCTCGAGGCGAGGCTGAGGCGTAAGCCTCAATAAAGCATTTTTTCATTTCCCCTTTTTTTCATTTCCTGATCACGTGCAAAGCACGTGACCTCTAATTTTGTAAAACTGAAGAGTCGGGGGAGGGGTCGTTCTGTTCGACAGAAACGAAACCCTCCCTCCGCCCCTGTTCTCTGCTCGCGAGCGAGGACTGAGGAGGCTTAGCCCCCAACGCCGACTCGCCGTCCAGCCGGAGAAGCCCTGCGTCACCGTCTCCTCCAAGCGAACTCGGTATTTTTATATTTTATGTCTCTAATTTTTTTATATTTTCATTGTGTTCTTCTTTATTAGTTTTTCTATTGGAGGGTTTCGTTATGTTGAAGGCTTTCGATATATTTTTCGAGGGTTTTTTTTATGTGTTCTTCTTTATGGATTTTTCCATTTTTTGGGTTAAATTCCGATCCATGATGATGGATTACACATGTGTTTATTTGTATTGTATGTATATACGTATGTTATTGCGTAACTTGTAGATATGGGAAGGAAAGGCCACAGATCCCGGATGGAGATACTGATGAGAGCTTGAAATAGACGAGCATCACAAAGGGAAAGGCTATGTATACGTTGAATGCAATTTTTATTTGATGAAGATCATCGGTGGGGTAAAGCGGCTAAAAGACCATCTTGCAAAGACACGCAAGAATGTGAGAGCTTATCCAAGCTTTCCCATTGAAGTTCAACAAGAGATGAAGATGTTCATGGAAAGCAAGGGTAATGAGAAGAGAAGAAGATTTGAAGAAATGGAAGAAGTTTGTCGAGTTGGAGTGCAAGGGTCATCGGGTGGTGATGAAAATCAACCGTCACAAAGAGCACCAACAGATTCTAGCAGTATCAAGTAAGCTCGAGGACTGATGGATTTTTTTATTGCACAAGGAGGTAGGGGTGTATGTACTTCGGATCCTCCTGCACAACAACTCACTTTAAATGCAATCTGGAAAAAAGATGAGACGAGGATTTGCAAGAGCATTGGGAGATTTTTTTTGAGAATTCATTGTCATTCAATATAGCTAATAGTCCTTCTTATCTGGCGATGATGACTGATGTATGTAGGTATGGAAGGGGTTTCAAGCTACCAACCATGCATGAACTATGAACTTGGATTTTGAAAGAAAGAAGCAGGCCATAACCACTCTTCTTGATGAGGCAAAGGCTTCTTGGATTGCCACCAGTTGTACCATCATGTACGACAGTTGGACTGACATGAAAGGACGCACATTGATTAATGTTTTGGTGAATAATCCCAAAGGCACTTACTTCTTGAAGTCGATTTATGCATCCGATCAAGTTAAAGATGCCAAGATGTTTTTTAAAGTGTTGGATGAAGTTGTTGATGAGGTCGGAGAGAAGAATGTTGTCCAAGTGATAATGGATAATGCATCAGCTTATAAAGCAGCTGGACAAATGTTGATGGAAAAAAGGAAGAATCTTTATTGGACACCTTGTGCAGCGCATTGCATTGATTTGATGTTGGAGGATATCCTCAAATTGCCTCTTCATGCATCGGTGTTCAAAAAAGCAAAGAAAATAATTAATTTTGTTTATGCTCATGATTGGGTTTTAGCGACGGTGAGAAAATTTGCAGGTTGTGATTTGGTGAAACCTACCGTTACTCGATTTGCCACTGCATTTCTCACATTACAAAGCTTGATTAGAGCCAAGGATTCACGTGAATCCTTCTTCACTTCAAGACCATGGAAGAACAGTTTTTATGTGAATCGACCCTTAGAGCAAAGTGTGGTGAACACAGTTGTGAAGAACTAGTCTTTTTGACCTGGTGTTGCATATGTTCTCAACACCACGAAACCTTTAGTCACTGTTTTGAGGTTGGTGGATTTTGAAAAGTATCCACCGATGGGTTTTATTTATGAAGCCATGGACAGGGCCAAGGAAAAGATAGCTAGAAATCTAGAAAATGATGAGACCAAATATAAGATTATTTGGGATATTGTAGATAGTCATTGGGATCGTCAACTACGCAGGCCTTTACATGTTGCTGCTTACTTCCTCAATCCCCACTTTCATTATGAATCGACATTCTCTAATCACTTAGAAGTTAAAATGGGATTGTTTTCACTTTTCATGCATGGAAAGATTGATCATGATCAAGATGCGAGGGCGAAAGCCGATTCGCAACTTGATTCTTTTATGCATGCCAGAGGATTGTTGGATGGTCAAATGATGTTAATTCAAGGAAAACAAGAAGTCCCGGTGAGTATTGTAAATAAATTTAAAGAATTTGCATATACTTTAACATCATTACTAAAATGTGTTGACCATTATCAGCGGATTGGTGGATGTTGTTTGGAGACAAAACAACTGAATTGGCAGCATTTGCTATTAGGGTATTGAGCTTGACTTGTAGTTCTTCTAGGTGTGAATGTAATTGGAGCTCGTTCAATCAAGTAAGTGGTTAAAGAATTATATATTTTTATGATAGTGTTTTTGTTTCATGTTAAACACTTAAACCTTACGTATATCTATATAGGTCCATACAAAGAGAAGAAATCCTTTATCACAAGCGAAGCTCAATGATTTGGTTTACAGCATGTTCAATCTCAAATTAAAACATAGAGAATTAAGGAAGAAAACCATAGAAGATCCTTTATGTTTGGAAGACATTGACTCCGGTGATGAATGGATTTCTAAAGCTCAAGATGTTGAGGCCTATCAAGATCTTGATGCAAACATACCCCTTGAGGATGATCCTCTTGAGGAGGAAGGAGGAGAAAGAGGTGAAGGAGCTCAAGTTGTTCGACGAAAAAAGAAGGGGGAAAATACGACAAAGGTGCAATACAATATTACAAATTAAAAGAATGTTCGAAGCTTTTTTACGATTAACTTTCAAATAAATGATTATGCATATTACTTTCTTGATTAGGTAAAGGAAAAACTCCAATTAATGTTGAGGAGGAGTTCTCCAATTCCGAGGATGGAAGCGATGATGAGACCGATGATGATGTGCATTTGAATTATATGGATGATTCCGATGAGGATCCAATGTGTAGGAGCAGTGACGACGATGACGGCGACAACAATGCTGAGGGGCGAGCGACTGATGTTGATTCATTGAATCAATGTCGATGATTAGTGATTTTTGATGTATCACATAATAGTGATGGACAATATGTTGCATTAATTTCATGCTTGTGTTAAACTTTATTTCCTACTTTATGTTTTCTTTTCTAATTTCGCAATCGTATTTGAACTTTGAACAGTCATAGTTGTAGTTTGTATTGAACTTTTGGGCAATATATTGCAATATTTTGTGTTGATGTCATTTATTCCAATATATTTTGCTTTATTTTTATTTTTTCTTTCCAAAAAAATGAGTCTTACGCCTCGACCGCCTCGAGGCTTACGCCTCGCCTCACATTTCGGAAAAAACATCTCGGACCGTCTCACGCTTTTTTAAACCTTGGTCGTACTCCATATCCCATCTCCAGGCATATTGGTCATCTACCCTATAACCTCTCTCTTTGTTTTGGTATTCCCAATCGACAGAGGAGACGTATTCCTCTCTGTGTTGCATGCCCGAGAAGAAGTAGATTTCATGACACGAAATTAGGTGCGAGGTGATCTATTCAAATCATATTTTCCGAGGACATTGGTGGAGAAAAATATCTCTCAAGTTCCCCAGAGGCTCATGATCCATCCTCATGCCCAGTGTTGCAATAGTTGTCCGACTAGACCGATTAGTCGTTCCGACTATGTTATTCAGTGGGGTGACCGAATATAATAACTTTGGCCGAATAGTCGGGACTTATGAAGAATACTATTTATCATTATATTTGTGAATGTCCATTCCATACTTTAATATAAAGTAAAAGTCAGATGTGTATAGTTTTATTGTAATTCAAGTGGTACTTTTATCTTGTTAGTCATCCTAATACCCTTCCAGTTGAATACTGAATACCGACTTTTACAACACTGCTCATGCCATGGGTGCAGCAATCGTCAAATCGTACTTGAGTCAAGAGGTAACTTCCATTAGAGACTGTGTATCAAAAGGTATAATTACCTTTCTCATGTGGTTTACGAAATAGAAAAAGAAATAGTTTTCGTATCAATGTGGTTTCGCGTTGTCATCAAACTTACATTCTATGATTGCAATATCGCTCATATAATGAGCATCTTATTATTTAAATTTCTTTTTATGCATTTACATGATATGTGAGGTCAAACATCCCACCATAACAGATATTATTAGAAGTATCGAACGAGATGGTCCAATATTCATTTAATTATTGTAGAGATATATCTCATATTTCCGTACTCTTTTTATCTATTCTGTTTTCTTTTGTCAATCTTATGTAATTTACACATAGGTCTCTCCTCTATATAAGAGAGCCTAGGGATCAATGGAATAAACAAGTTGTTTATTTTTCCCAACTTGGTATCAGAGCGGCAGGCCTAGGCCGGAGCTCTTAGTACCCTAACCCTAACCCTAATCCCCTCTACTTTTCTCCATCGAAGATGGCGCCTCCTCTCCATCTCAGTGGCGCCTCCTCATCAGCCAGGTGACAGCAGCAGGCCCACTGCCTTCTCCCTCCATCTCGGCGGCGACTACCCTGCTGCTTCCCGCTTCCTTCTAGGCAGCGACATCAGCCCGTTGCTTCCTCATGTTTTCACCTAGGCGATGGCAGCCTCCAGCCTAGGTTGTAGCCCTCCTCCTTCGACAGTGATATCCTATCCTCCTATTCCATTGGAGGCATCCGTAGGGGTTCAATTGTGGTGATGGAGGTAATTGCATAAGTTTACATATGCAATCAAATACTCCTATGTCAATGTAGACGATTCTCTCTAGTCTACTACTCTATTCTTCCTCGTCCGGCAACATGTCAGAGAACAAAGTAGATATCCCCACTGCAGGCGCCTTCAGAGGTCCCGCGCCTATAGTCAATATGGATGGGTCAAATTATGAGTTGTGTGCAGTTTATGAGCCTAATGAAGTCGATGGGTAAGAAGCATATTCTAACTGAGGAAGAGTTGGAAGAGAAGACTGGGTTGAATGCCTCATGGGAGGTTGATGACGCATATGCACAAGTGTGGTTGTCTGATACCTTGATACCAGAGATTGCTAATGATGTCTTGCATCAGCCCACTGCCAAAGCAATGTGGGATAAACTTACCGCCACTTATTTCCAGGCGAAGACTGAGACGAAGATTTCGTAGCTGCAAATGGGTGTGTACAGTGAAACAGAATGCAGATGGGAGTATTGATCGGTACAAGGCCATACTAGTGGCACGAGGCTTTACTCGGACATATGGTGTAGATTATCTAGTATACCTTCTCTCTGGTTGCTCGTCACTCTACCCGACGTATTCTTTTATCAACTGCAGTGACTCAAGACTGGCCTTTGTTTCAGCTAGATATTAAAAATGCTTTTCTGTGTAGTGATCTTCAGAGGAAGTCTACATGCAGCAACCATCGGGATTTACTGCTGAGGAGGAGTGTTCACAGGTGCGCAGACTTCATAAGGCAATATATGGCCTTAAGTAGAGTCCAAGAGCTTGGTTCCAGAAGCTCTCGGATTTGTTTGAAAAGCAAGGGTTCAAAAGGTCGAATGCAGATCATTCTCTCTTCATACGGAGAACCTCCAGAGGTACAATTGTTATTATGGTGTATGTTGATGATATATTGATTACAGGAGATGATATACAAAGAATAAAGAGGACGAAAGAATTTTTGGGTCGTGAATTTGTTACCAAGGATCTTGGTATCCTTAGATAATTTCTGGGACTGGAGTTTGCCAGAAATCGGCGAGGACTTGTGATGACATAAAGAAAATGTCATAGATCTGCTAAGTGAAACGGGCATGCTTGGATGTCGATCCGTTACCACGCCTATGGATCCAAGCATGAAGTTGTATGATGATGATACCGATGAGGTAGACAGGAGAAGATATATAGAACTGGTGGGAAAGCTTCTCTATGTTACAATTACTAGACCCGACATCTCATTTGTTGCCAGTCAGGTTAGCCAGTTCATGGAGTAACCTAGTTAGGTACATATGGATGCTATACAAATGATACTAAGGTATCTTAAAGCATCTCTTGGTTTAGAGATGCTATTTAGAACAGGTGGAGCAATCACTATCTCAGTGTGCGCTGATGCAGATTATGCAGGGTGTCCCAAGGACAGGAAATCCACAACAACATTTGCTATATTTGTAGGAGAATCCCTTGTCTCGTGGAAAAGCAAGAAACAAACTGTAGTGGCCAGGTCTAGTGTTGAATCTGGGTATAGGGCTATGGCATCGGCAAGCACAGAAATGATGTGGGTTCAAGCTGCACTAGTGGATCTACACATAGATGGTCCCCTTCCCATGTCGCTGAAATGCGACAATCAGAGCGCTTTATTCATTGCAAATAATCTTGCAATTCACGAAAGGACGAAACACATCGAGGTTCATTACCATTATATACGTGACATGGTTCAGAAAGGCTTCGTTTCTACTTTCCATGTTATAGCTCAAGAGATCAGACTGCAGATATCTTCACCAGAGCCTGCTCAGAAGACCATTCCAAAAGTTTTCATCCAAGCTAAGCATGATAGATATGTATGCTCCATCTTGAGGGGGGAGTGTAGAGATATATCTCATATTTCCGTACTCTTTTATCTATTCTATTTTTTTGCCAATCTTATGTAATTTACCCTAAGGTCTCTCCTCTATATAAGAGAGCAGAGGGTTCAATGGAATAAACAAGTTGCTTATGTTTCCCAACAATTATAACCATGGTTTTCTTGAGAAAACAGTGGGTGCAGTCCCGAGTTGGGGCAAACTTATAAAATTTTATTGAAAAAGCTACAATACATAGGCTTAACACATGTGCAAAGCACCAAAACAGGAAGCAAAAAAATATAGCTGAGTTATCCTTCAAATGACAGAAAGATTTATACATATGTGCACGCATCAGAAAAAGGCATTAAACCTCATTGAACTTCAGTGTCACATGAAAGCCGGAGTATATAGTTACAAAGGGGCAACATATCAAGACCAAATCAAGTAGCTAATAATAAAAACCCAACTGGAAAGGATTTGACAAGTTGTTTCTGATATGCACACATCAAATTAAGTCATGTGTACACTACTCAGCAGTGTCGCCAAGGCTATAAAGATTGCTCAGCGAGCATTCAAATGTCCCTAGGTGAGAATAAAGTCTTTGCAAGTTCAACAATATTTTCCCTATAGGGGCAATCTCCATTAACATCGCATTCCCAGAAAGCTAAATAGCCCAAAGTAACGCAAAAAACATTAAGCATCAATAAGTCAACCCTTCATAAGAGGCAAGCAGAGATTTCTAAAACACTACCGATGACATCAGCTTGAGACTAGCAAAAACAAATATATATATATATATATATATGTGTGTGTGTGTGTGTGTGTGTGCTTCCATAGAGGAGTTTTAACTGAAGAAAAGAAGGAAAGTATCCGTCATGCACTGCTCACGCCTTGACAACTCACATCAATAGCCCTGAGCATTCAGGCACAGTGAGCTTTCATAAGGATCTTCCCTCTACGAAGCAACCACAAGAATTATGCACTCTCAGTGGAAGCACAAACTGCCAGATTAGCTTCAACTCTTCTTTAAGAAACATCATGCAGGGCAATCGTGTGTCCATCAACATTAACGCCTTCTTTACACTAAATAAGATTAAATCTGAAAGCCTACATCGTCGGTGATCACAACTGGACACAAATTGGAAGTGATATTTGGTAACATCTAGCAAACTCCACACCACAATTTAGAAGGCTTTCTCGTATCATCCATTGTTACTGAAAGACAAGGCACTCCTTTGTAGATAGTACGCAAAAGTCGACAAGGGAGTGTGTCATCACGGCCCTATAAATGGAATGTGTCATCCATCTCCTTAATGCAGACCACGCATTGTCCCTCGACTCCCTCCTTGTTTTATGGCAAAGAGGTGACATCCTAGTCTAGCAAATAAAAGCCCCCTCCATCCGCATTGTTTGAAACCCATAAGAACATGTGCCTCAAAACTTCTAGTTGACGGCAAACAGTCGCCAAACCAAATGCGATGATATAAAAATATCAGGATAACCGATAGTACGGATTTCACCAAAACCAAACACCCACCTCTAGATAACATCTTTTTTTTTCCATCCAGACATGTTTCCCGAGTTATCAATAAGCTAACCCAATCTGACAACTTTAATATTGTATTTGTCAATAACAAGACCAAATAAGTCGGTAGGATAGCTTTAGGTGTTGATAGAAACCTGGCACATTCAACAACATGATGGCATCCAAGGCTAAATGATACAAAGCACAATTTTGCCCTATTTACTTTCTGAACAAAGCCTCACTAGAAGTCCATTAAGAATGATGCATTAGTAGCCGATAACTCCCCTCCCTCAACAAACAGAATAGTCTCAAGGGCAACTAGAGCAAATGAATTGACAAATCATCTCTACCATAGCCAGATGAAAATCCCCCCATTACAACATGTCTGCAACTATTATAAACGACACCAAAGTATAGTCCTATCACTCTCCCCGTTGAGGCTCAAAGTAACTCCGTTGCTTCTCTCCATTGACCAAGATGACGGAAACCCCGAAACCACGTCAAACTGCACAAAAAATCCAATCCACACAATTGTAAGCATTAGCAAAGTCCAGTTTCCACAAGAAGCCATTCATTGATTGCCTTTTCCAATAACAAACCATTTATGCGGACAAAATCAGAGTACACAATCATCTAGCACCCTGGATGGAAGTCATTTGAGCCTCAGATATAAATCAGTTGAGAACCCCTTTCAAGAAGTTTGCCAACACCTTAGCAACAATAAGACATAGCCCATTGGAAAGGGCAATAAGGCATAGTCATCCGTGTTGAATCTAGAATGTGGAAGCAAAATAAATAAACATGTCAAGAAATCAAGAAAGAATAAACAAGAACGTGGGATTTTACGTGGAACCCTACTCCCTAAGGAGCGGGATGAAACAACGGGAGAAGACCTCAAAGGGCCGTATTTTTCTATTGAACTCTCATTGAATACAAAGGGTGTGGGGCTCCTTGTATAGCCCCACAGACAGACCAGAGTCTCATCGCTCATCCGTGTGGGACTAAGCATAAGTGGGTGGTAATTGGATCCTAGAGACATCCAATTACCACTCTATTACATGCTTCAACACTCCCCCTAAGGCTGGAGCTGAGAAAGTTGCACCTTGCGACAAAAAGAAAAGGTATACATCACATCTTCACACGATACATCAAAAAACATATGTGTGATGCTGGTAGAAGACCTCGCTCGATGACGATTCTGCGACTTTCAGGTCATCGGAACATATTCTCTACCATGCATGTAGAGTCGTTGCGATATCAGGTCACCGGAACATATCTCTGATGTGCCTGAAGTAGAAGAAGAAAGTTCAGCACGGAGTAGTAGTCGGGGATAGAGACACCCCTACGAAGAAGTCAGTGCTCGGTGAAGACAGAAGATAACAACAGTAGTCCAGAGTGTTGGTTTGTCAATCGCGGATGTCCAGAAGATCTGAAGAATATGTTCATTTCTAACCCCCCCCTTTCTCCCATACTTGATAGAACAAGAGCGTGGATGATCAAGTTGGGAGAAAACAACACAAAACATATTCTTTTACAAATCATTCTCTTTTGTTTGATTAGCCATTCTTCCTTTTTTTCTCAACTATACTCTTCTATTTTTATACGTACGATTTTTTTTATATGTGGACTTTTTTTCTCAAGACGTTCAAAAAAATTGCTTTTCCCTATTTTCAACGGCCAACTTAGGCACAACAAGCAGCTCAATGCCGAATTTGGGCCCAAATTAACGTGGAACCTCAACCCAATGCCTAGATGGGCCCAAGCCTCTTGGTCCTCTCTCTTTTTTGTTTGATGCATGCCACTTGGGCCAACAGCAACAACAAATCTAAGTAAAAAATCATTTTCTTTATAATTGGGCCCCCAACGAGCTTCAAAATCCCAACCAAGAGATGAAACCCTTCTCTCCCTTCTAGAGTTCCTATGATCAAGCTGTTGCCACCTCATGCGTTGGAGATGGCATCGATCTGGAGATTGGCGGCAAAGTGCGGTAGTGGCAACATATCCACTGAGTTCACAACATCGAGTTGAGCGGAAGAGGTGCTGGCGATGGAGTAGAGGGAAGCGGAGAAGGTGGAGACCCCCCTCGCGGAGAGCATTTTGGGAGGAAGGGGGAACCGGTGCTCCCCGAAGTGGAGGCGCTCAGGAGAACCGGTGGCTTGTTGAGCGGGAAAGGTGCAGGCGCTTTCAACGGCCTGGTGCCTTTTTTTGGCATTGTGCAAGATGGGGGGTGTGCCCTTGCATCGGCCTGACCTGGGGAGCAGCTGCGCCCGAGGAGTTGGTTGTGCCGCTTGATCGCTAGAAGGTGGGTGCTTCTTCGTGTCTTAAAGAAAGGGTAGGCAGAGGCATCGCCTAGCGGAGGGTTTCCCTCAAAGTTTGTATGCACACAAATTTAGGATTTCCGAACGCTGTTGATTTGATTGGCGATAAGGCCGCAACCTTCTTGTCGTGGAAAATTAGAGTTTCTTCAAAACCTTAGAATTGAACATATATGGAACAAAATTTTCCCGAACACAGTTATGAACAGATCTTCTGAATAAAAGATCAAACTCAAAAACGAACAAACAGTCGTTGCCCGAACAATAAGAAAAAAAAGCTAAATCCCAAAGATCGAAGCTCTCTGATACTATGTTGAAATCTAGAATGCGGAAGCATAATGGATAAACAGAGCAAGAAATCAAGAAAGAATAAACATGAAGGTGAGATTTTACATGGAACCCTACTCCTTAAGGAGCGGGATGAAACCACAGGAGAAGACCTCAAAGGGTCGTATGTTTCTATTAAACTTATTCATTGAGTACAAGAGGTATGGGGGTCCTTATACTAGCCCCACAGACAGACCACAGTCACATCACTCATTCATGTGGGACTAAACAAAGTGGGTGGTAATTGGATCCTAGAGAGATCCAATTACCACTCTATTACATACTTCAACAATCCGCATGGGAGGCTTGCATTTTCTTTGTAATAAGATAATCACATTCATGTTTATTTTCCAAGTCCAAAATTCACACCAAAGAACTTATTAATGCAAAGCATAACATCTTCAAGGATAGTCACCCAGAACTGTTTATAAAACATTACGAGGAATTCATCCAAACCCTGGAGACATGTCACCTTTCAGGTTAGTCACCGTGCGATGCACCTCATCTTCTTCAAAAGGTCAAATAAAACTCTCTTGCTGAAGTTGTGAGATGGACCTGATACCCCAGCCCAACCATCGCCAACGGATCTTTCCCATTCACGCTTTATAGCTTAGTAACATTGTATTGTCGCCTTCCCAATTTCTTGCGTTGTATCGTCACACATGTTGTCCATGACAATTGAGTGTATATAAGTCTGACGCTGACATCCATTTGTCACCACATGGAAGTACCTGGTATTTTTTAACGGCTTCTTCGCGTAACCATTTTTATGCGACCTTTGTTTTCGTGTTACCTACATTTCATGTCTTCATCAGTCAGAATATCCATGTTGATTACACTAGGTCCCTTGAATCCTCCATTTTATCAAGCTCTTCGATGTGTTCTTACACATGCAACCATGGTTAGGAATGTTCATCCTGTTAGCCTTGTTAGAGTAAGCATCATAGATGGGTAATTGGATACCTCTAGGGTCAAACTACCACATCTATAGGTTTATCCTTATATCGTCTGTGAGTGGGACTTGGTCTTACTGGTGGGTCCATATAAGAAGCTGCATGCCACTTGTAACAATTGAAAGAGAAAGTAATAGAATAAGATCCAACCTATGGTTTCATCATGCTTCTTATGGGATAGGGTTCCACATAAAATTCCAATCTTCTTCCACTTATTTATATTTCGTTATCTCTAATACGCTTCCGCATTCATCATTTTCTACATGGTATCAGAGCGGGTTCGGTTCTTTTTCTTTGTTCTTGAAGATTCATTATTATGTTCATGTTCGTGGATAGGGTTTTTTTAAAACCTAATTTCTGCGAGATTTGATTTTTACATGGGTGTCCACATAATTCCAACAAGTTTGACAATCATCTAGGGCTCTTGAAACTCAAGTTGTACATACCAAAAGAGATCTAGAATGATATATATCTCCTAATTTCGTCTCATGATTCAAATCCTACTCAGGCAACCGTCTCACAAAGGCTGAGCAAACGGAGAAGAGAGAATAGACTATAAGGTAGACGACCAAGGGAATGGATGGTAGTGTATATGGGGCATGACCAAAGGAAAAATAAATAGAATTATTCTCTATTAATTTCCCCTCTTTCTTCTTAAAACTAGAGAGCACTTGATGGAATTGAATTCTATTTTTAGGAGACCCGAAGCACTACTTATATAGAGACATGGACGGCCAAAATGGAGTCCTACACCATCTTGATGAACATCCATGAGAGATTGAGTAGAGAGCGAGTCTCTCTACTCTCTTCAATTAGTAACAACATCTAATTTCTCTCTCCTTTTTTATTTTATATTATTTATTGAAATGAGAGAGAGAGAAAATATTTTTATTATCCCCTCTAACCAGCTCATGGACGTCCATATCTTCTTTCTCTCCATTAATAATTCATTTTTAAATTGGACTTAGTCCATAGTAGTTTTGAAATTAATTAAATTATTTATTAAATAATTTGCACCAACTATCATGGGATAATTATAAAATTATCCTACCACACAATAAATCCAATTCATTAGTTCAAAAATAAAATGTAAATCTGATTTACATGATAGATAATGTAAATCCAATTCACATCAACATTATTAATTATGCGAATCATACTAGCATAAGTCCTAAAAATAAATATGAATCATATTCACGTTGGTATTATTTATTATGGATCCATACCTACATAAATTAATTTCCAATAATTTGAACAATATACATATTTCGATATCAATTTACTAACGATAATAAACCATTATTATCTTGATAATTAATATTCAAATGTATGACTCCTGATCCAATTAGAATTCGTGTACAGCATTTGCGAGTACGTGGAGATAATGCCAAGGAGACTATACAAAATCATGTAAAATGACTAAATAATTAGATTTACATGATTACATCTAATAACATGGTTTAAACCGCTTTGGGAAATTCCAGTCGGAAACTTTTTGAACCATTTCTCCAATTGACTCCGAACTCTTTCGAATTAATTTCCAACTCTTGTATCTAGAAATTGATTCTATGAATTGAGATTTAATCCAATTAATTCTCATTTATTTATCCTCAAAGTGGAATCACTAAAATGCACCTTGTTTTATCATTCCCTCGGAATGGAAGTGTCATGATATATTATCGATTATAATCGCATTAACCTCGAGTATTCCCAATACTCAAGCATCCTACATATTGGAAGATTTTTAGAAATCCGAAGTTTAATCCCATATTAGTTGTCTCCTTTGAGGGTTTATTAATGGATTTCTCGTTCGACCACTAGACGATAATATCAATCTTATGCTTTCCAAAAGCACATACTAATTTTCTCGAATTCTTATCTTGTTTCAAAAACAATATGACCATGCATGGAATTCGTTCTGACCCAATGCCTCATGAGTGAGCTCCTTCTCCGGTTCAATAAATATGAACATGTACGATTCCTTTGAAAGATCATACATCTCATATTTCCTTATATGGACACCAGCTCACCGGTATATAGACATTGTCAAGTCATCCACCTAATAGTATGCTAAATGTACATACTCAGATATATAAATGTGTATTTGTCTCTGATCAAAGGATGTGTGCATGTTCATGACAGTATATACAAATCTTTAGTATCTCGATCTTGTCATGTTAACTCTTTAACTTGACAGATCTCATACCTCCGGATCTCTATTCATATGTTGAGGACTTGCATCAAGGGTGTTAGACGGATATCAGCCTTTCGAGAAGATTGCCATCTCTTATCAGAATGTAGATCCTTCTTGAATATCACTTGACGATGCTAATTGTGTCATCGATCTAACTCTTTATATTGTAGAGGTTTATATTATGTCATGATGTACTGTTACGTATTTCCTATTTATATCATGTACATCTATGTAATTTACCCAAGGGTTTTCTCTCTATATAAGAGACCCGAGGGCTCTATGGAATAACATAGAAGAGTATCCTTTCACTCTAACATGATATCAGAGCCAAAACCCTAGCCTAGGGTTTTCTCCACCCCCCTCCCCCCGCCGCCTCTCTCCAGCCGGGCCTCCTCCTCTCGCCGCCAGGCCCTCCCGCGCCCCTAGCAGTCGCCGGGCGCCCCCTCCCGCCGCCCCTCTCCAGCCGCCGGACCCCCCCCCTTTCCGTCGCCGGGTCCCCTCCCGCCTCCCCTTGCCGACCCCCCCCCTGCTGTCGGGAGCCCCCCCTTGCCGCCGGGGCTCACCCCCTGCCCCTCACTCGCCGCCGGGCGCCATCCACCACTGATGGGTTCAAGTGCATAAGTCTACATATGCACTTGGATCCTAACGTGTCTTTGTAGACACCAGTTCTGTTGTCTCTCATCCCTTGGTCTTCCTCTCCGGCGATATGTCAGACCAAAAGATTGATATGCCCGCCATAGGTGCCTTCAAAGGCTCGGCACCAATAGTCAAGATGGGCGGGACGAACTACGAACTCTGGGCTATGCAGTTCCTGAGTCTTATGAAGTCGTGTGGTAAGAAACATATTCTTACCGAAGAGGAGCCGGCAGAGAAGACGGGGATTTATGCCTCATGGGAGGCTGACGATGCGTACGCCAAAGTTTGGCTGTCAGGAACGCTCACGATGGAGATAGCCAACGACGTCCTCCATCAACCCACCGCCAAGGCGATGTGGGATATTCTGGCCACTACATACTCTCAAGTGCGGAACAAGACGAAGATGTTGCAGTTGCAGCATGATATTTTTACCACGAAGCAAAATGGGAGGCCTCTTCATTCTCTGTACACGTCTCTTCGTGGAATGTTCGAGAAGTTATATAGCACCATCCCGCTCACAGCCACACCAGAACAGCAGAAGACGTTCCGCAACGCCACTATGGTAGGCGTATTACTTGCTGCTCTTGACCCAGAGTACGAGGCAGCACGCTCTCAGATCCTTGTCGATGCCACTATTGCACCGATGGAAGAAGTCTACAGGAGGCTCAGTCGTGTCCCAGTTCCATCAAATACAGCGACTCCACCTCCCTCGGCAATGGCAGTCTCCAGAGGACGAGGTAGTTCGTCTTCATTTCGTGGCAGAGGAAGTGGTGGACGCGGCCGAGGAGGTCATGTACGTTCTACGTGCTCATTCTGTCGTCGTACTGGTCATTCTGAGGATACATGTTATTCCAAGCATGGCTTCCCTCCTTCTGCACGTGCCGCTGATCATGTTCAGGGTCCACCAGCATCTACTCCAGATCACAGGTTCGAGGAGCTAGTGGCACGGCTTCGTGATATTATACCACAGTCATCTTCAGAGGGTGCTGACACTTCCGACGTTGCGGCTTCGGCGTCAGCTAGTACATCTGCTACTGTCAGTACCTCAGGTAGTACTTCAGTCTCCTATCATAACCATGATCTCACAAGTTGGATTGTTGATTCTGGAGCCATCCCTTAATCTCTGTCGTGATAGAGATAACCTGCAGTCCTATAGAGCTGTTCAGCCTGATCGCTCCGTACTCATAGCTGATGGCACTCATTCCCCTATTGTTGGTCAGGGGGAGACATCTTTGCTGCCCTCTATGCACTTACAGAATGTTCTACATGCACCAGAGTTCTCTATGAATTTATTATCAATTAGTCAGATTACAAGAGATTTGCACTGTCGTGCTATATTTGATCCATCTTCTGTCATTTTTCAGGACATACTAACGGGCAGGGTGATTGGCTGTGGTTCTGAGCACAATGGCCTCTATCGTCTCGTACGGAACTCCTATGTTGGCGTATCACTACACTCTCAGGGTTCCGTCTCTCCATATACCTGGCATCTTCGATTTGGTCACCTGCCGCTGCAGAAAATGTGTCACCTCCTGCCTCAGATCTCTCCGAATTCGTCATTTCGTTGTGAAGCGTGTCAGTTAGGGAAGCACCATCGGTCTAGCTTCCCCAGTCGTCAAGGTCGGAGCAGTCGCTCCTCATTTGAGTTATTTCATATAGATATTTGGGGTTCCAGTCGTGTCCCAGATCATCAGGGGCACAGGTTCTATCTAGTTGTAGTTGATGATTTCTCTCGAGTGTCTTGGACTTTTCTTCTTAAAAATAAATCAGAAGCAGGAAGTGTTATTCAAAACCTTATCAATGAAGTGCAAAATGTTTTTTCATCTACAGTTAAGTATGTGCGTACTGACAATGCATTGGAGTTCTGTACTCGTTCCCTTGCTCACTTCCTTTCTTCTAAGGGCATTATCCACCAAACCACATGTGCATACACATCTCAACAAAATGGTGTTGCAGAACGGAAGCATTGACACTTTCTTGATATTGCTCGCACATTACTTATTCAGAGTTGTGCCCCATTAGCCTTTTGGGGGGATGCTATACTTACAGCATGCTATCTGGTCAACCGCATGCCTGCTACTGTTCTTGGGGAAAAGTTTCCTATCTCTGTTCTCTTTCCTGACAAGGACTTGTTTTCACTTACACCTCGGGTCTTTGGCACAGTTGCGTTTGTTCACCGGTTATCTCCAGGACTTGATAAGCTCTCTCCTAGAGCTATCAAGTGTGTTTTTGTGGGCTACTCGAGGACACAGAAAGGATATCGTTGCTATGACCCCATTCATGACAAGTACTATGTGAGTGCTGATGTTACATTTTTCGAACCAGTCATGTACTTCTCCCCTGCAGGTGACAGATTGGTCTCCTCCACACCCACGGATACTAATGTCTATGTGCCTCCGCCTCCAATCCTGGGTCAATCCGACTCCACTACACCACCACCACCACCTCCTCCGATTGTACCATTTCTATACAAGGCGGTCAGGCCCTGCTCAAGCTACATGCCAACCATTCAGCACGCCTCAGGTATGTTCTGATGTTATCACTAATGATGGGTTAGATAATGCACCAGTGCAGGAGCCTTTACTACAGGAGGAGGATCCGCCAGTCACCACAGTGATAGATGATCTTGATCGGCCTATTGCTCAAAGGAAGCAGAGAAGACAATGTGCATCATATACTCTTGCGTCTCAAGTATCATTTCATGATTTCCAGAGATTTGCAGCAGCTGTCTCGTCGGTTGACATTCCACGAACCTATCAAGAAGCCATGAAGATTGATTGCTGGCGTCTAGCTATGGAAGAGGAGATGCGTGTCTTACAGTCTCGAGGGACTTGGTCTCTAGTTCCCACTCCTCCAGGTGCCTCTGTGGTGAGCTGCAAGTGGGTGTTTACGGTGAAATATCATGCAGATGGGTGCCTCGACAGATACAAGGCCAGACTTGTTGCACGTGGATTTACCCAGACTTATGGGGTAGATTATTTGGATACTTTTTCACCAGTGGCTCGACACTCTACTCTTCGCATCCTCCTATCTGTTGATGTGGTACGTGACTGGACCATTTTTCAGCTTGATGTCAAGAATGCATTCTTGTATGGTGATCTACAGGAGGAAGTCTACATGCAGCAGCCACCAGGGTTTGCTGCTGAGGGGGAGACTCATATGGTGTGCAGACTTCATAAGGCTATCTATGGCCTCAAACAGAGTCCCCGGGCATGGTTCCAGAAGCTTTCCCAGCTGATTGAACGACAGAGGTTCAAGAGATCAAATGCGGACCATTCACTGTTCATCCAGAAGACTCCTAGAGGTACAGTTGTTGTCATGATATATGTTGATGACATTTTGGTTACAGGAGATGATGCTCAGGGAATTGAGATAACCAAATCCCTATTGGGAAGTCAGTTTATTACGAAGGATCTAGGCACGATACGATATTTTCTGGGGATAGAGTTTGCAAGAAATGCACAAGGAATGGTAATGACTCAAAGAAAATATATCACAGACTTGCTAGTTGAAACAGGAATGACTGGATGTAGACCGTCGAGCACGCCTATGGACCCAAGCATGAAGTTGTACGACAATGATACCGAAGAGGTGGACAAAAGAAGATACAGAGAGATGGTGGGTAAGCTCCTATACATTACCATAACTCGATCGGATATTGCATTTGCAGTAAACCGGGTGAGTTAATTTATGGAGCAGCCTAGGCAAGTTCATATGGATGCCTTGTATATGATATTGAGATATCTGAAGTCTTCCCCAGGCACAGGGTTGCTATTTAGAAAAGATACAGATCTGTCTATTTCAGCTTGTGCAGATGCAGACTATGCAGGATGTCCAAAGGATCGTAAATCTACTTCTGGATTTGCTATCTTCATAGGAAGCTCTTTGGTTTCTTGGAAAAGCAAGAAACAGACTGTTGTGGCGAGATCCAGTGCTGAATCCAAATACAGAGACATGGCACAAGCAAGCGCAGAGATGATGTGGGTTAGAGCAGTCTTAGAAGATTTGAATGTAGATGTCTCCTTGCCCATGAATCTTCAATGTGACAATCAGGCAGCATTGTTTAATGCCAATAATCCAGCTTTTCATGAGAGAACAAAGCACATCGAGGTGGATTGTCACTATACTAGAAACATGATCCAGAAAGGCTTCATTTCCACTTCTCATGTCAGTTCAGAGGACCAGACTGCTGATATATTTACCAAGCCATTGCTCAGAGGACCTTTCCAGAGATGTTCTTCCAAGCTGAGCATGATTGATATCTATGCTCCATCTTGAGGGGGGGTGTAGAGGTTTATATTATGTCATGATGTCCTGTTACGTATTTCCTATTTATATCATGTACATCTATGTAATTTACCCAAGGGTTTTCTCTCTATATAAGAGACCCGAGGGCTCTATGGAATAACATAGAAGAGTAACCTTTCACTCTAACATATATCAACAACCATGCCTCAGCTTCTATGATCAAATTCTTTAGATCAATAGATGTATGATATCAAGATCATAGTACATAACCTAAGTTCGTAAAGAGAGACCTTATTAATGCAAAACTTAATTATGTCATATTCCTTAAATAATGAAATGATATAATTTGCAATAACATTTATTGCATAATGGTTCGTTATGGGCTCACGTGTCCAACAGTATGTATAAATATACAAGTATGTGTATTAAATATAACTTTTATACATACAATAATAAAAAAACATAATCGAATAACTCCAGTCGGTCATCTAAATACTGTATACGACCCATGCATATGACCAATTCCGACTATATACTCACCTTTGAAATACTAGTTTTATCTGGAAAATGCAACTGCTCATGCAATGTTTCTTTGGGCCTTGGTTAAGGTCCTTGTAAATTTGTATGATTAATAAATTTTCAGGTTTCAAATATAAAAATTAAAAAGAAAATATTTTCAAGGAACCCCTGCGGCTCATATCTTCCCAAAACCTCTGTTTCTCCATCAACTTCACGGCCCCTTCTCATCCACTCATCTAATTCTACTCCAATCAGTTACTGCATGGTCTCTTTTGACCATGTTCCCCATTACCCTGGATCCACAGGAATAATCCTGGATGTTCTTGAGAGTGTGTCGGTTTATTTCTGAAAAGTAGAAGAATGATCTTTCAAGATCGGTGACCTTCCACATTAATTGACAAATATAGACATTTCTTTGTGCCTAAGACTTAAAGAAGGATAGTCAAGACAGGCTGGATAAAAGAGTTAGAAGATTTCACTTTGGGTCAAGAATTAGCAGGTTATTTTTTTCTTATACTGAGAAAATATCAAAGGTAAAAACTGGCTATCCATCTCTCAGGCCTGCAAAACTTGCAACTTTTTCAGCCCAACCTTATTCTTTAAAAAACAGGATATTAAGCCCAACCATTTGCTAAAGACCAGATCCTCAACTCCTTCCCGAGCTCACTGAAACCGTATGCAAACACAATCCCAACAAATACCTGACTGGAAACATTTTGACAATTAATAGAATATGAACCTAAGAAACTAGAAACTTGACCGAATGTGCAAAAAAATATTTCATTTACAAACAGCAAGACCCAAATTGAGCATAAGAAACTATAAATTCCATTAATCTGAAAACTTTCAGTTAAAATTCAAATTGCCAGATGCAGATTCCAATAGGAAATATAATGGTAAGAAAGTAATTGATTGATTTCTAAGTTCAAAGTTTAACTATAAGACGGACCAACAGATACAGATTGCTGAAATATTTATTTGAATAATGTTCCTACAGCACACACGGTGTTAGTGACACACAAAAATTAAGTAGCCAAGTAGCTGTTAACACCTGATTTTCATAGAATTTTCAAGCATCGTGATTTTCCTGTACCTAACAAGGCAAGAGATCTCCACAATAAAGTAACAACATGCAGTCATTAAACCGAATAGATGGCTACGCACCTTGAGTTCATCAGCCTCTCCTTCAATCATACTACCATAACTGCGATGAATTTGAAATGACTGGTCGATCTGTAAGAACATTTGCCATTTGGTCATACTAATGGGGCCAAGCTCCAAGTGAAGAGGCACTTCCTCCACGGTATCATTTAGAACAATCAACTTGTCCCTGAGAAGCCAGAACTCATTGAAGAAGATTGTGGGATAGTAGTTCATTGTCTTGGGGTCTACATTCAGATCTATACAAGTTTCATTAAGGATGACAGCACTAGAAAAGAAAACTAACCATCAGATCTTTACTGTGCAATAACCAGCGGTGTGTTAAACCATATAGCGTAACAATTAGCATGCGCCAAACTACAATAAACAGACCAATTTCTCTATACTAAACCTCTGGGACAGGAGGATCCATATATATTTCATACGTATCAAACTGGAAAAACAAACTGCAGTTTTTGGTTATGGATGGTCAACGTTGTTACTAAAACATTGTTCAAGAGCCCCTATTTCTCTATACTAAACCTCTGGGACAGGAGGATCCATATATATTTCATATGTATCAAACTGGAAAAACAAACTGCAGTTTTTGGTTATGGATGGTCAACGTTGTTACTAAAACATTGTTCAACAACCCCTGCCGAGAAATAATCACGGCCACTAGGTAATCAGTATTCAAGAATGACATTCCAAAATTCACCCAAATAATGACATCTGCAAGGATACGATCAGCCACATTTGGAGGGACGGCATTATGTGGATATCTGCAGAATTGAAAACCAATTAACCAATACTCTTAAAAAATGCAAAGATTACACAAACAAAAATGGAAACAAGCGAACATATATTTACATCTTTAAAAAGAGAAAATAACAATATTGCATGCATGTAGGTGTGTGAATTGTTATACTACCGGCAAAGACATAATACTTTACACTAACTACCACATCCTGATGCATAATATATATTCAATGCTCAACAAAAATTACGTTTCCAGGTCAGTCTAACTAGAAAAGGACGCAGAGTAAGATGAGCGGTCTCATGTAAGGTGGCAAAAGTTGATATTCCATATTCAGTTGGAATCATAGGAAAGGTATTGCCCAAATTTTAGTAGAGCAAAATTTAAACATAAAAACACTTTTACTGCATATATTATTGTACATTTAAATAGCCTTGGTCATTTTAAAAAACTAAAATAATAACAAAATTTCAATCAAATATTAGGTCTTTGTTAGTCAAAAGAGAGGGAAACATGTTAAGGTGCCCGTCCCAAATATATTAGAAAAAAGAGTAGTTACAAGAATTGCATAATCCAAGACTCGTAAGAGACCCGGAATGAGAAGTTACATTTTCAGAATAAAGACACTGAGATGTAAAGAGTGCACCATATCTAGCTGATCGAATCATGGTAGGCTATATCGTGATATAACGTCGATATATAGGTATTGGTGAGAAGTCATACCGATATCAGCCCTTATTTTTTTACCGGATTTCGATGATATATGGCCGATATATCGGTGATATATCGTGTGTCGGTGATATATCGTGTGTCAGCAATATGTCGTCGAGACAGAATCTGTCGAGCTTGATTCCACCGAAATTTGCCCCATATCACCTAGTTTTGACCATTCTGTCCGTATCTTGCTCCAAACTCATCTCCAAAGCCATTCCTTCCTTGAGGTAACCTCTAGATCTACTCCAAATTTTTTGTTGAAATTATGAAACTTGTTAGGGGTTTTGTTCCTAGTTGTTAGGTAATGCATATTCTTGATTTTTTTTTGTAAGATTTGAAGTATTTAGTGAGAAATTTGGGGAACTAATTTAGGGTTTTTGAGTTATGTTGTAAGCTTAAGTTATGAAAGAATAAAGGTGAATCTCATGTTGTCAACATAGAAAACAAGATTTTATGGTGTTCTATGTTAACTAAAACAACAACAACAACAAAGCCTTTTCCCACAATTAAGTAGGGTCGGCTACATGGATTCTTCGCCTCCACTCAGATCTAACTTGAGTCAATCCCGGGCTTATATCCACAAAACTAAGATCCCTTCGTATGGTCTCTTTCCAACACTTCTTGGGATGTCCTCGCCCTCTCTTAGCCGGCTCAACATCCCAACACTCGCATCTCCTAACTGGTGCATCAGCTGATCTTCTTTGCAAATGTCCAAACCATCTTAAGCGATTTTCTCGCATCTTATCTTCGATTGGAGCTACACCAACTTTCTTTCTGATTACATCATTCTGAATCCGATCTTTACGTGTGTGTCCACACATCCACCTTAACATTTTCCTTTCTGCTACATTCATTCTTTGCACATGTTTATGGTTCACAGGCCAACATTCGGATCCATAAAGCATAGCAGGTCTCACGGCTGCTTTGTAAAACTTTCCTTTAATTTTTAAAGGAATTTTCTTATCACAGAGAACAACAGAGGCTCCTCTCCACTTTAGCCAGCCGGCATTTATTCTATT
The DNA here is from genome assembly GCA_037367405.1 of Ottelia alismoides. NCBI lineage: Eukaryota > Viridiplantae > Streptophyta > Magnoliopsida > Alismatales > Hydrocharitaceae > Ottelia > Ottelia alismoides. The sequence continues at coordinate 725,572 of JAZKJV010000507.1, forward strand.
AGTAACATCTCCATCAATTTCCCCATCATGTTGTAGAATAAATCCCAGATATCTAAAGGAATCTCTCTTCTGAATGTTATCGTCATCAATCTTCACCTCGATTCCTTCACCATTGCTTCCATCAAAGGTGCACTCCATATATTCCGTCTTAGCCTTACTTATACGAAATCCTTTAGTCTCCAACTCATGTCTCCAGACCTCAAGCTTCTCATTTACTCCATCTCTAGTCTCGTCAATTAACACAATATCATCAGCATATAACATACACCAAAGTAACTCATCCTGGATGTGACTTGTCAACTCGTCCATAATCAAAGTAAAAAGAAATGGACTCAAAGCAGAACCTTGATGTAAACCAATGTTGATATCAAAATATCCAGTCTTCCCAGACAGGGTCCTTACACACGATAAAGCCCTATCATACATATCCTTTATGAGGTTAATGTATAGGACAGGTACTTGTCTCTTCTCCAACACTCTCCACAATATCTCTCGTGGGACAGAATCATAAGCCTTCTCCAAATCAATAAAGATCATGTGGAGGTTTTTCCTTTTAGCTCTATAAATCTCCATTGTTCTCCTCAACAAATGGATGGCTTCAATCGTCGAGCGACCTGGCATGAATCCGAATTGGTTTTCTTTTACGTTGGAAACTTGCCTCAACCTTCTTTCGATCACATGTTCCCAAATTTTCATAGTGTGACTCATCATCTTGATACCTCTATAATTTGAACAATTTTGAATGTCTCCTTTATTCTTATAAAGAGGCACCACGATACTCCTCCAATCTTCAGGCATTTTCTGGCTTCGCCATATAACATTGAATAGATTCGTAAGCCAAGTCAAACCACGCTCACCTAAAACTCTCCATACTTCTACAGGGATGTCATCCGGTCCTACACCTTTCCCGGGTCTCATAACCTTCAAAGCCTCCTCTACTTCCTTTCTTTGTATCCGTCTATAGCTTGCACGATTCAAGTAACTTTCACTACAAGCTAGATCACCCAAAGTGATCTCTCTATTTCCTTCCCCAATGAAAAGTTTATGGAAGTACTGCTCCCACCTAGTCTTTATATCCTTCTGAGTAACAAGCACATGACCTTCCTCATCCTTAATGCATCTTACTTGAGAAAGGTCTTTGGTCTTTCTTTCCCTTGCTTTAGCCAACCTGAATATATCCTTCTGTCCCTCCTTAGAGTCAAGATTTTTATACAAAACTTCATAAGCTTTTGACTTAGCTTCGCTTACGGCCTTCTTTGCTTCCTTCTTCGCTATTTTGTAGTTTGTGACAGTTTCCTCTGTTTTATCCTTAGACATAGCTTTAAAGCAAGCTCTTTTTATTTTTAGCTTCTCTTGCACCCCTTCACTCCACCACCAAGCCTCCTTTTGACCCAGAGCTCCTCCCTTTGACTCGCCTAGCATCTCTTTGGCTACCTTTCGGATACAAGATGCTACTGCCTCCCACATCTCATTTGCACTACCGCTACAATCCCAAGATAAGTCTTCTAAAACCTTCTCCCTGAAGCTCGCTTGCTTCAATGGAAGATTCCACCATCTAGTTCTAGTTATCTTAGAAACCCTCCTTTTCTTTACCAGCCCTTTCATTTGTACATCCAAGACTAACAAACGATGTTGGGTTGTCAAACTCTCTCCTGGGATTACTTTGCAGTCTTTACAACACAACTGATCTCTTCTCCTCAATGCAAAGTAATCTATCTGTGTTCTAGTTGGCCCACTCTTATAAGTAATTAAATGTTCCTCCCTCTTCTTGAAGTGAGTGTTTGCTATGAAAAGATCATATGCCGTTGCAAAATCCAGGATGGCTTTTCCCTCTTCATTTCTATCTCCAAAACCATGTCCTCCACGAACACTAGCATACCCTGAAGCATCTTTTCCCACATGTCCATTAAAATCTCCACCGATGTAAATCATCTCTCTTTGTGGGATTCCTTATAGACTCTTATCCAAATCCTCCCAAAAAGCTTGTTTAGTCCTTTCATCTAAACCAATTTGCGGTACATAAACTGAGATGATATTCAGAATTTCTTCTTCAAGTACCAATTTTAGCAAAATAATTCGATCCCCGAATCTTTTCACCTCAACCACACAATCCTTCAAATCCTTATGAACAACTACTCCAACACTGTTTCTACCCTTATCTTTACCTGAATACCAAAGTTTAAAGCATGTCTTCTCAATCTCCCTTGCTTTCTCCCCAACCCATTTAGTCTCTTGAAGACACAGTATATAAATCTTCCTTCTTTCCATCGTATCCACTATCTCCATCAACTTTCCAGATAAAGTGCCAATATTCCAACTACCAATCTGTAACTTCCGTTGCGATTTCTTTTGGACTAACTTCTTTACTCGCATGCGTCCATTATGCGAGAACCCTTGTAAATTTTGGACTGCATCCGGGCGGTGATGCAGCGGAACTAGCTTAACTACCCGCATGCGTTCCTCATGCGAGAACCCTTGCAAATTTTGAACTACATCCAGGCTGCGATGTAGCGGCCCTTGCTCATTTCTATGTTAACTAAAAGTTAGTAATTAATTAATTCCGTGAATTAAAAATTAGATCTATAATTTAGTGAGATATTTGGGGAATTAATTTGGGGTTTTTTAGTTATGTTGTGAAATTAAGTTAAGTTATGAAATAATAAAGTCGGATCTCATGTTCTAGACATAGAAAACAAGATTCTATGGTGATTTATGTTAACTAAAAAAATAGTAATTAATTTTGTGATGCTTATCCTCGTCTTGAGATACTCATAGGGATCGATGACCAATCGATACATGCAGTATGCCATGGATTACAAGGCCATATACTCATACATGACATGAGAAAACTATTGCGAGTTCATTGAGTCTGTGATCTGCTATGAGAGACAACAGGCAGGGGGGCGATGCAGATCCTCCACGAAACTCTTGGTTCATTGAGTCTCTTTTACAATATTGCATTAATTGCATTTTTTCATTTATTTTTGTGAATAAATAAATCTTTATACCAAAGAAACATTGTCTCATTAATCATTATATATATTTTTGAATCAAATGACTCATCTCAATGCCAGTCACTATGTACCCGATATGGCCGATATAAGGATTATAGATGATCTATGTGTTATCTAAGTGTATATTTGTAAGTTATGTAATGTTATAAGAACTTGAATGGAATCCATTTCTAATATTTATAAGTCTGAAATCAACATTAACAATGATATGACCGATATGTGCAATATATGGGGTATAAATGACTGACATGTGTGATATAAGTGTGTATTTGTAGGTTATTTGTTGTTTTAATATCTTGGATGATCTAAATATGTGAAACAGCCAAAAATGGCTTTTTGAGCCATTTCTGATATTTCCACTGATATGTCGATATATCGGTGATATATCCCATATATCCTTTTCCAGGTGAACCGATACGATATCAATATTTCCTACCTTGAACCGAATTGCCCAAATGATTAAGACTGGTAGTAGAAGCACAGTTCTAGGTTTCTGCTTTGCTGCAAGTAAAAAATCCAAGAATAGTTCCAGGTTATGATTGTTTAGCCAATCTGCACCAAACTCTTTCTAATGCGAGGTCTTTTCACAATGGAAGAAAAGTTTCTCTACCATCTATATATTCATGTCACATAGAGGGCACAAATTAGAAACCGCAGTAAAGATTCTTGAGCAGTGATTCATTGTCATAATACATTTTCATCTCAACCCCAAAAACCAAAAAAATACAGATTCTGCTTGGCAATTTTAGTTCCCAAATAAAGTTTTGCAATCACGAACAGATGCGTCGGGTATTGGCGGGCAGTGGTATGGCTAGGACTATGTACGCCCGTCTAACCGTAAACGAGTCCTCTTTCCACATCCAATGGTCCCGACCAATTGTTGGGCACAACATTCTTCTTAATGCATCCAGAAGGCGAAGGAATTCCTTTGAACATTGATTTGAGAAGTTTGCCAAGGAGGGCATCCAGCTACCTCAATCCAATAATTTATTACCCAGACCTCACGATCCGTAGATAAGACAAATAGGCATGGAAATATGCTAGAGAAAGTGCCATCACTAGTTCAGTTATCGTCCAGAAGGAAAAAGACATACCGTCACCAATCGTTGGACGAAAGTCGTATGAAAAATGTGGCATCACAATACTGATGCCTTTCCACAAAGCTGATGCAAAGAAGGATGATTGTTGGGAGATAGTGCATTGAACTCCGATGTTATAGTATTGTGAATGAGTCTGCAACAAAGATCATCATTGTTGACTCAAATCCTGCTAACCCACTTTAGAAGAAGCGCCTTATTCATGGTTTCTAAGCTGGAAATCCCGAGCCCACCTGCGTTCTTCGGTTGTGTAGTTGTCTCCCAATTAACCAGATGGATTCCCGACCCTTCCTTGTCCATCTTACCCCAGAAGAATTTCCACATGAATAGGTATATTCAATGTCTAATATCAACAAGAAGGAATCGGGCTGACATGAAAAAAACAGGGATTGCTGACAGCACAGCCTTCACTAGGACTAGACACCTACCACGGGATAGGATAAATGCTTTCCACCCCGACGGCTTTCTCTCTAGCTTCTCAATAACAGGCAACCAATCAATCATTCTAAGTCTTCCAATGGTCAGAGGAAGGCCTAGATAGTGGATCTGTAGTAAACTGCACTCCGTACCTAGAACTTCACAGAAAGCAAGAACGTCAGTGTCAGACAGTCCAAAATGGATTACCACATACTTGTGATAGCTAAGTGAGTCTAGATAGCTCTCCAAAGATCACATGGACAACGTTATCCCTCTCGCCTCTTCCAAACCATATTATAAAAAAGAAATACAAATATCATTTACAGAGAACCCTATTGTTATGAACTACATGGTCAACCATACAGACCAAGACATCAGCTGCAATAATAGATAGCACGGGGGTTAGAGGGCAACCCTATCTCGCCCCTCGTTGTGGCTAGAAAAAAAACCCCTCGGGTCTGCCATTAATAAGAATCGAAAAAGAAGTCGTAGTGACACATCATTTCATCCAAGACATCCATGTAACGGGGAACCCCCCGTCTTGCCATGGCCATCCAAAGAAAATGCCAGTTAACCGTGTCGTACACGTTAGAGAAGTCAACCTTCCATAGCAAGCCCTTCATCCAGTCTGCTATGATCTCAGTTGCCATAGGAAGACTATCAGCAATTTGTCTTCCAGGAATAAAGGCAGATTGAAGAGGCGAGATAATGTGATCAATGACCCTATTCAATCTAATCATCAAGACCTTTGCAACAATCACATAGGTAGCATTGGACAGGCAATCAGATGGAAGTCTTCCACCCTCTCAGATGCTTCCTTCTTTGGCAAAAGAAAAAGGAGAGCTTTATTCAGTTTCTCAAATCCTTCGTTACCATCAGCGGACTCAACCACAACATCAAAAACCTCTCTTCCCACAAAATGCCAAAATTCTTTGAAGAAATAAATAAGGAACCCATCTGGTCCAAGTGCACCATCCGCATTTAGATTCTAGACCGCATTCTTAACCTCATCCATAGTAAAGCTATGCATTAGGTGGTTGGCATGTTGTTTAGAAAGCGGAGAAGCCCCTAAACTTGTCCATCTCCAAGGTTCTACGTGAGAAACTGTTAAAGTGTTCAGCAATCACACATCCCATTTCATAATCACCCTCTACCCTTCTTTCATTAATGATTATAAAACGGATCAAATTATGGTGGTGTCTTCCACTCACAATTCTCTGAAAAATTGTGTTCGCATCTCACTATTTAAGTCACTTTCGTCGCAGTCTTCGTTTCCGTTCAGCCACATGCTTTTTATATTCAACCAATATTAGTTTTTGTGCTCTCTCTCTCTCTCTCTGAGCTTATCTGTAAGAGACTCCGGTGCCTTCTATCCCATCTACTCTGCTCATCACTGCCAAATATCTTATTTTTAATGTAAGTCAAAAAGAATTCATGCACATTTTCTGTAACGATCATTCATTGTCGTATCTGATACTAATGATAAGGAGGTGTGCATCTCATCGCTCGGGATCCAAGTTATCTAACCATTAGCATTAAAATTACGACAATACCAACGACATATAATAATTGCCATGGAAATGAAACAGATAGTAAAGTTGATAACCATATCCACATACTACTCTTATTACAAAAAGGCCTCAAATTGCACCAATCGAATGAAATAAGAATTACGTAATGGAGATTAATCATAAAGTTTAACTACTAATAACATAAAAATCGAACCAACTAAAAAATATAAAGAATGGTGCAAAAGAACCCCACTTAGGTTTACAAGCTTGACGTCACCTGGAGAGAAAGCCAACAATGATGAGTAAAAGCCCATAAACGGCATATACATGTATTACAATTATGTAAAGTAGATAAGAAGCAACGGCTCAAAGTAGAAGATAAATCCGAGAACCAAAACCAACATGACACTTGTACATGTACATGCACTAAAGCCACATAACCAACAAGTTATGTAGAGAGTCTGATTAAATTTCAATTTCTCAAATGCGTGTAACCAATTTCATATATCCCATGGAGAGCATGAGATTGGCTTCATTTTCTTATCAAGAGGTTATAACCATCTTTATTCCCACGTCAAGAGAATGTAATTGGCCTACTTTCTAACTGCATCAATTGTAGGTCTAACTGACCCATAATGAGAGACGAGAGATATGCAGATTTATTGCACGTACATGTACAGGTGTCATCTTGGTTTTGGTTCTTAGTTTTACCTTCTATTTTGAGCGGTTGCTCCTTGTCTACTTTACATATATGTGATATATGCACATACCGTTTCTGAGCTTTCACTCATACTTGTTGGTTTTCTCTTCAGGTTACATCGAGCTTGTATGTTGCAGTTTACCTAAGTGGACCGTTGGGTTCTTTTGCACCATTCTCTATATTTTTCAGATGGTTCGAGTTTCTATGTTATTAGTAATTAAACTTTACGAGTATTCTCCATTACGGTAATTCTTATTTCATCTGATTGGTCCAAATTGAGGTTCCTTTGTAATAAGAGTAGTATGTGGACATGGTTATCAACTTTACTATCTGTTTCATTTTCATGGCAATTATTATACGATGTTAGTATTGTGGTTGTGGAGAAAGATGAGAGAATGAATGACTTATCTTATTCAAGGGGTCCAAGGTTTCTTATATAGCATTAAACCCTAAAGAGAAATTACATAAAAGACCCCAAAGGGTTAAACAATTCAATAAATAGCCCAATAACAAAAAATAACTCGAACACTCCCCCTCAAGTTGAAGCATATCTATCGATTATGCTCAATTTGGAAATCATCAACAAGAGGTGCTTCTTTTCCCTTTAGTAGCTCCTTCGTGAATATATCTGCAAGCTAAAGATCTGTGGAGATATGAGGCGTACTGATCTTTCCTCCTCGTATTGCAACTCGAATGAAGTAACAGTAAACTTCAATGTGCTTAGTCCGCTCATGAAATACTGGATTAGTGGCAATGTATGTAGCAGACTTGTTATCACAATTTAAAGGTACAGAAATAGTAGCAAGAAGTCTAAGCTCATGTAGAAAGGAGACAAGCCAAGAAATCTCACAAGTCACAAGCGGCATGGACCATTGTCATATATTCTTCTTCTACACTCGATCTAGAAATCATTGTATGCATCTTGCTTTGCCATGTAACAAGGTTGCAACCAACAAACATAGCATAGCCTATAATGGATCGTCGGTCCTCAAGTGAACTGGCATAATCTGCATCTGCATAAATGGTGACATCAGTGTGACCATTGACCTAGAGGAGGCCTCACCCTGGAGATTCCTTCAAATATCGAAGGATCGGAAGAACATCATGCCAATGACTGTAAAGAGGTCTCTTCATGTGGCGGTTGGCTCTTCTCACAGCATGCGATATATCAAGCCTATTGACAATCATATAGAACAGTTTGCCCACGAGGCTTCTATATCGTGTAGGATCCTCAAACACAAGATCAGTGGATGTAGCATGTTTTTGCACCTCTGTTGGGATGCCAGATGGTTTGCATCCAAGTAAGCAAGCCTCTGTAAGAATATCCAAGCAGTATTTTCGATGTGATAGATGTAATCCCTCTGCAGTGCATATCACCTCAATACCGAGGAAGTATATGAGTTAACCAAGATAATTAGTGACAAACACCTTCTGGAGGAAGGAGTTGGTCTCCAAAATGCATCTGTCATCATCACAAGTAATCGCCATATCATCAACATAGACAACAAGTACCACAATACCGGTGGATCGTCGTCTAATGAACCCAGAATAATCAGATATTTTCATGTAGAAGCAAAAAGAGTTGATCTCAGTGATAAGCATGTCAAACCAAGCTCGTGGACTCTGCTTTATGACATAAACTGTTGTATGGAGTCGGCACACATGCTCCCCCTCGATGAAGTAACCCGGTGGCTGCATCATATAGACCTCCTCTTCGAGGTCGCTGCTGTATAAAAATGCATTTTTCACATCTAGCTAAATGATTGGCCAATTCTTGTTTGAAGCAACTAAGAGAATAGTGTGAATTGAACCCATCCTAATCACAGGAGAAAACATCTCGAAATAATCCACTCCATAAGTCTGAGTAAATCCCTTTACCACAAGAATGGCACTTAACCTATCAATAGAACCATCAGGAGATTGTTTGGTCGTAAAGACCTAACGGCGTGCAACATGCTTGACACCTATAGGGCAAGGCACAATATCACACATGTCCCTGGATGTAAGCACGAACATCTCCTCATCCATGGCATTTTTCCAATCATGATCATGCATGCACTGTAAAGATCATGAGGAATAGTAATAGCCATAAGAGCATCTGTAAATCGCATGTCATGGCTGGATAGACTGACAGTGGAAGTAAAATGTGATACTGGATGTATAGTACATTGCCTTTTTGTCCGGCACAGAGCTATAGAGAGTTCTGGTGGAGCATCCGGAGCTGCAGTGGTGGGGACATTGGAAGATGGCACATCATCCTGCAAAAAAGGAATGGGTAACGGCACAAGTTCAGAGTGACTAGTGTGTTTCCTTCTGTAGACAATGGGTGGTGGCGGGTGCTCTAAGGGTATGTCACTGACAAACGAAGTAGCTAGTATGTTTAAAGAAAGTGACGTTTGCAGAAAAGTAGTAACGATGACAGGTAGGGTCGTAGCATCGGTACCCCTTTTGGGTATGAGAATATCCAAGGAAAACACACTTGATAGTACAAGGAGACAATCTACAGTTTGAAAATTGTGTATGAATGCTATGCAACCAAAAATCATCAAGAGGAAAAGGTTCCTCGTTAGGATACAAGGGTGAGAAAGGAGTTACTCCCTTGAGGACTAAAGATGGGACCCTATTGATGAGGTAGGTGGAAGTGAGAATAGCATCCCACAGTGGGATTTAAGAACCTTCATGTAAGTAAGCAACGTACGAGCAATGTCTAGAAGGTGGCGAAGCTTCCTTTCCGCTATCCCATTTTGTTGTAAGGTATACGGATAGGAGGTCTGGTGAAGGGTCTCATGAGTAGCAAAGAAAGATACCAAGTCATGTTGCGTGAACTCAAGAGAATTGTCAGTCCTGATAGTTTGAATACATGTAGAGAAAGATGTTTAATAAGATGAAAGGACTTGACATTGTTATTAATTTCGGATTATTCCTTGATCAAGGCCGTATCGGCGATATATCGCCGATATATCGGTATCGAGAGGTTGGGGGTATCGAAATTGGAATGTATATCCTTTTACAGGTATCCTTTTACAGGGATATCGGTGATATATCGCAGATATATCGGCGATATATCTCCATATCGGCCCATATCGGTCAAAAATGAATAAATTCAGTACAAAAAATACACGATGTCGACCGATATCGCCGATATTTCGTCGATATCCCTATATATGAATGTCATTATTCATGCAAGTTTGATTCCACTACCTATCTAGCTACAACTAATATTAAAACAATCTATGATTTATATACTTTATTCCGGGTCGGGGGCGCTGCCCCCGCAAGGGGAGGCCAACCTGGGCCCCCCCTAGCCCCCCCAGGCTCGCTGATCGGGCAGCGAAACCCCCGTACTGGTAGGGTATGGTGCGACAGGAGGGTGCATACAATGGTTCTTCAACTTGGTGTATATTTACAAGTTATTTCATGTTGTAAAACTTGAATGAAATCCATTTCCAATATCTATAAAGTCAATTCTTCAAAAAAATCTAGAAGTCACGAATCAACATTAATATCGATATGTTCGAAATGATCGATATATGCAATATAAGCTTTATAGATGATCGATATGTGTGATTTAAGAGTATATTTGTAAGTTATTTAGTGATCTAAGAACTAGGATAAACTCCATTTTCAATATATATATAGGTCAACAACTAACAGTACAGATGTATCGATATATGCGATATAAGGTTCATAGATGATCGATATATGTTATCTAAGAGAGTAAGAGTACATTTGTAAATTATTTAGTAATCAAAGTACTTAGATGAACTCCATTTTCAATATATATAGTGCGTCAACAACTAACAATATCAGCGATATGTTCGATATGACCGATATGTGCACTATAAGGATCACTGTCCTCATAAATGATCTATATGTATTTTCTAGGTGTATATTTGTAGTATTTCATAAGAACTTGAATAAAATCCATTTCTAGTATTTATAAGTCAAGAATCAATACTAATATCGATATGTTCGATATGACCGATATGTGCGATACCGATATGTGCGATATATGGTCTATAAATGGACCGATATGTGTGATATAAGTGTGTATTTGTACGTTATTTGTTGTTTTAATATCTTGAATGACCTTAATTTCTGAAAAAATACCAAAAATGGCTTTTTTGCGTCATTTTTTCGACATTTCCACCGATATCGTCGATATATCCCGATATATCCATTTCCGGGCGGACCGAAACGATATCGATGTCGATACGGCCTTCCATGCTATGACCGGCAGTAGTACGAACATGGCAAGGTCTCCAAATATCGCAATGGATTAAAGAGAAAGGTAAGGATCGACGTATCTCAGTCCTAGGGGAAAAGAAGCACGATGATGTTTGTCAAATTGGCATGCTTCGCATTCAAATGATTTCAGAGATGACAATCCATGAAATATATGAGAGAGATTTGGTAGATGTGTGATCAAGACGCAAATGTCATAGGAACGGGTCAGTTGACACATAGGCAACATCTGTAAAGGTTGAGTCAACAGGGTTATCAAGATAGTAAAAATCGTTCTTTCATACTCCCTACAAAAAATCTGCATCGTCCGAATGTCCTGAAAATAGAAATGGAACTCATGAAAAATCACTCGACATTTCAATTCAACACATAGCTTATGAACTGATAAGAGGCTCAGAGGAAAATCGGATGCGCGGTAAATGCTAGAGAGCCTAAGCTTGGAGAACTTCATAGCCACAATGGTCGTAACAGGAGAATGAGCACCATTGGCTACCCGAACCGACTTCACAGTGGAAAAGGGTTGAGAAGAGGAGGTTAGAAAACTGCCTTCTTCAGTTAAGTAAGTAGACGGACTTAAGTCAATAAATTTCAAGCTTACAATGGTAATATCATTGCATATATATATCGACGAAATATCGGTGATATCGGCCGATATCCAGGAAATTTTGTACTGAAACCAATAAATTTCAAGCAATATGGCTTGATATCAGGGATATATCACCGATATCTCGTGAGATATCAGTCGATATCTAGTAAATGGATATCTATATGAATATCGGTATGGGCTCTCCACTGATACCGATACAACGATGATATATCGTCGATATATCATGATATGGCCTATGATGTGCACGAGACATCTTTCCTACAAGTGTTTGCATACCCTTCTGGAGTGGATTTTCTCGTACCTGCTGAACAGAGGTGGTCTACTCCGCTTTCAGCTACAATGTCGCCCAAAGGAAGCGGATCATCGCCACCAACGTCGAGAATAGCAAACCCTCCATCGAGTTGAAAATATGGATCTCTGGAGGATCCGAGTTCATATCTGAAGCATCTAAAAGGGTCCCTATAAAGGAGTCGAACCCTCCACATTCCGGGCAGAAACTCAAGGCGGTCACACCTGTAGGAAACGAACCTCAGGCGTCCAAACAGTAGTGGATAAGCTCGGGCTTATCAAGATCTAAGGAGGTAAATGGGTCCAAACCCTTCTCTGAAATCGAGTCACGGCTACCCACATCGAATAAGGTGCACAATTGCGGTAAATTCGTATCAAGGAAGCATGTATCTCAAGGGATATCAGTGACACCAACGAAGAGGCCCGAAAGGGGAGATTTCCCTGGGAACCCTCGAAAACCTCTCCTTCCTTAAACTCCACCATAAAGCGCGACGATTGGGATACAATTAGCCTCCCCAAGGGTTGGATTTCCTTTACTGGCCCTTGACGTCGTTGTCTGACCACCGTCGTGAGGTCAATCTTTTAAGGTGATGGGCCAAAATGGGATCGGCTTTCTGCCAAACAAGATGGTGGCCTTCAACGAGATTGGTAGCCTTGAGCCCCGCAGCCAGGCAACCACCTCAGCTTCCTCGCCCGGGCACAGCCCACTAGAGCACAACTCGACCAACTCTTTGATATGCTGGACTGCCTCCTAAAGAATCTCTAGCCTGCGACATCAGAATGGGACACCAACCATCTTCACCAGCCAAGTGGAAACCTAGGACCCAGGCACTCCTTCCGATGATCTTACACTCCACCAACTGCTTCAACCCTTCAACTCTGATGGTAGGCAACTCTCAAAGGCCACCATAACCGCGGCTTGCGCGCCATTGGAAGATAGGCCCCGCGGACATATGCCTCTACCCACAATCTCAAAGAGGTCCACCTTCACTCTGTCCAACCTCATTGTTTCAATGGTGTCACGGACCAACTACAGAGTTCTGTCCGCTCCTTCCCTAATGATGAAACCATCCCAAGGCTGATCGAGAACTGCACCCTCGGACAGGACGGCAAGTAGCTTCATGAAGTCTCCTGAGAAGTGGAGTTCGTGTTGCATGACTCGCGTTGCCAAATCCTCCGAGGCTGCATTTTTTTCCATTCCAGAGACCTTGATCATGCACTCACGACAACGGTGATCGAGCTCGCCACATCGAAAGCAGAGCAGTCCCAATGCCAAGCATGTCTTTGACATGTGGTCCCTCGCACCACATTAGAAGCACCACGGACTCGCACCAGCACCATCTTTGACCTTGTTGTGCCATGCATATCAATGAGGCGTGTCTTTGCTTGAGGGATGGGTCCCCGCCAACCCTTTGAGGACAGAGTGGTCGGCGATCATGCCCGCATTCACCTTCCCATCCTTCTCACTATCCTCACATTGGGTGGCCCTCTTGCTCCCTCCTTAGCCGCTTCGGGGCAAGGCTTGCTCCCTCTCACACCCTCTTGCTCTCTCTCGCTCTGGTGCACAAGTTGCTCCCTCTCGCTCCCTCCTACGCCGGACATATTCTCCGAAGCAACTTCCTCTTGCTCCCTTTCATTCCCTCCCGCTCCCTCTCAGTTGTCTCCAATATTGTGGTATAAGTTCAAAAAAAGAAAATAGCGAATGGTATGTGTTGGGAAAAACGAATGAGATGATTCTATTCCATAAGCCCTAGGCTCTCTTATATAGGAGAGTAGCCTATGGGTAAATTACATAAAGAGAACAACAGAATAAATAAAATAACGAAGAGGTACAATTATTCTATATGCGTCAACACTCCCCCTCAAGATGGAGCATAGATATCAATCATGCTCAGCTTGGACGCACACTTCTGGAATGGCCCTCGAAGTAATGCCTTGGTGAAAATATCAGCAGTCTGATTCTCTGATGTGACGTGAGATGTAGCAATGAAACCCTTCTGAACCATGTCACGTATGTAGTGACAGTCAACCTCAATGTGCTTGGTCCTCTCATGAAAGGCTGGGATATTTGCAATGAACAAGGCGGCCTGATTGTCGCATTCCAACATCATAGGAAGAGGTATATCAAGACATAGATCTGCAAGTAAAGATTTCACCCACATCATTTCTGTGCTAGCCTGGGCCATAGCCCTGTATTCGGATTCAGCACTGGATCTAGCTACCACTGTCTGTTTCTTGCTCCTCCACGAAACTAGAGCATCTCCAACATAGACTGCAAATCCTGATGTGGACTTCCTGTCCTTGGGGCATCCTGCATAGTCTGCATCCGCACATGCCGTGATAGAGATCTCCTTTCCTTTCTTAAATAGCAAGCCTGCACCTGGGGATGATTTTAAATATCTCAGAATCATTTGTATTGCATCCATATGGGCCTGATGTGGTTGCTCCATGAACTGGCTCACACGACTCACTGCAAATGATATATCAGGTCTAGTGATCGTGACATACAGTAGTTTGCCTACCAGTTCTCTGTACCTTCTCTTGTCCACCTCTTCTGTGTCATCATCATAGAGCTTCATGCTAGGATCCATTGGTGTCGTAGCAGGTCGACACCCTAGCATACTTGTCTCACTCAATAGATTTGTAACATACTTCCTCTGTGACATTACTAATCCATATGGATTTCTAGCAAACTCCAGCCCCAGAAAATATCTAAGGACTCCCAAGTCCTTGGTGACAAACTCGGTCCCCAGCCTTTCCTTTGCCTGCTTAATGCCCTGCTCATCATCACCTGTAATCAAGATATCATCAACATAAACCATGATTACAATGATACCTCTAGCCGTCTTCTGTACAAACAAGGAATGATCAGCATTGGAGCGTTTATATCCTTGTTTCTCAAAAAGGTCTGAAAGCTTCTGAAACCATGCTCTGGGGCTCTGCTTAAGGCCATAGATGGCCTTATGTAATCTGCATACCTTGGAACACTCCCCCTCAATAGCAAAACCAGGTGGCTGTTGCATATAGACCTCCTCCTGCAAGTCGCCATACAGAAATGCATTCTTCACGTCCAGTTGATAAAGCGGTCAGTCTCTAGCAACTGCAACTGATAACAGGATCCGTAGAGTGGAATGACGTGCCACAGGGGAGAATGTGTCAAGGTAATCTACCCCGTATGTCTGTGTGAAGCCACGTGCAACAAGGCGTGCCTTGTACCTGTCAATGGAACCATCTGCATTGTGCTTCACTGTAAACACCCATTTGCAACTCACCGGGCTGACATCTGGAGGTATAGGAACCAAGCTCCAGGTTCCTCTGGATTGAAGTGCCGCCATTTCTTCTTCCATTGCTAGCCGCCATCTAGCATCCTGCAAAGCATCATGATGATTCTGTGGAATGTCTGTAGCTGAAAGTGCCAATGCAAACGTCCTGAAGTCTCCAGATAGCCTCTCAAAGGACACAGCTGATGATAATGGATATTTGGCACAGCTTCTCTTCAGCTTGCGTAGAGCAATTGGAACATCCAAATCATCTGTATTCTCACCATGCTCCTGCAATACATCCTGCTGTGAAATGTCGTCAGATCCATCAACATTAATATTTTCATTACATACCATAGGCGAGCTAGTTGACGGGTCAGGACCATGAGCTGGAGGAGGCCTGCGGGTGTAATGGAATGGTAGTGGAGATACTAGCGGTGGCGGTGGTGGTGGCGGTGGCGGTGGCGGTGGTGTTGTTTGAGGCGATGGTGGTGGTGCCATTAATATGGCATCAGGAGGTATAGGTGGTAGCTGCATGTCTCCAGATGCTGAAAAATACATAACAGTTTCAAAAAATGTAACATCTGCACTGATCATATACCGCCGACGCACTGGATCAAAACACTTGTACCCCTTTTGAGTTCTGGAGTACCCCACAAAGACACACTTGACAGCCCTAGGAGAGAGCTTGTCAGTACCGGGCAACAACTGATGGACGAATGCGACTGACCCAAACACACGAGGAGTAAGAGCGAACAAATCCTTGTCTGGATAAATGAGTGAAAAAGGAATTTGTTCATTCAAGACAGACGAGGGCATACGGTTGATTAGGTAACATGCAGTAAGAACTGCATCACCCCAGTAGGAGTATGGAGCATGACTCTGTATAAGAAGAGACCTTGTGACATCAAGGAGGTGACGGTGTTTTCTTTCAGCAATCCCATTCTGTTGAGATGTATGAGCACAAGAGGTTTGATGAATAATCCCTTTTGAGGAGTAGTAATTGGTCAAAGTGTGGGTGCATAACTCTAAAGCATTATCACTTCTCACAAGTTTGACAGATGTGGAGAAAACATTCTGTATTTCATTTAGAAAATGGATAATAATATTTCCTGCTTCAGATTTATTTTTCATAAGAAACACCCATGACACTCTCGAGAAATCATCCACAAATACAATATACAACATGTGTCCCTGATGATCGGGAACACGACTCGGACCCCAGACATCTATATGAAACAACTCAAATTTGGAGTTACTACTCCGACCTGGACGACTGGGAAAGGACGACCTGTGATGCTTTCCCAACTGACATGCCTCACACTGGATAGTTGTGTGAGAGAGACTATAGGGTATGACTCGACACAACTTCTGAAGCGGTAAATGACCAAAACGCAGATGCCATAGGAGAGGAGATACTTGTCCAGCAGGAGAGGATGTGGTTCCGGCAAATGGGGTCTGGTTCAGACGGTAAAGGCCTCCTTGCTCATAGCCATGACCAATCACGTTGCCCGTACGGATGTCCTGAAAAATCAAAGAAGATGGATCAAAAATAGCTCGACAATGGAGATCCTTCGTAATCTGACTAATTGACAACAGATTCATAGAAAAATGCGGTGCATGTAGGACATTCTTAAGCTGCATAGAAGATGTCAATCTAATCTCCCCCTGACTAGTGATAGGGGAATGCGTGCCATTAGCAATCACTACTGTCCGTCCTGGAGGGATCTGAGTGTATCCTGTAAGTAGACACTGGTCGCCACATAGATGATGTGTAGCGCCCGAGTCCATGATCCATGGCAGTGTATCAGATCTACTACTGTGGAGTGCAAGTGTACTACCTGAAGTGCTAGTAGATGCAGAGGCAGAAGCAGCAGCATCAGTATGACTCTCTGTAGTCGGCGCTGGACCAGATGGTGGGATGATGCCCCTGAGGCGGGCAACTAGATCATCAAATCGTTGATCCAAGGTAGCAGCAGATGGGGGCTCTATCTGCTCAGCGGCTCGTGCAGATGCAGGGAATCCATGCTTCGAATAGCATGTGTCTTCATTATGTCCGACTCGGTGACAATATGTGCATGTTGGCCTAGTGCGGCCACCCCTTCCACGAGGTCCACATCCACGGCCATGTTGATGAAAACCGCAGCCTCTATTTGCCGCCATAGCTGAGGAATTCTGACTCGCAGCTGCTGAAGGCACTGTGATCCTACTCAATCTGTGAAAGGCTTCCTCCATGGGAGGAATAGTCGAGTCTGTCAAAATCTGAGACCGTGCTGCCTCATACTCTGGATCAAGTGCAGCGAGAAACACACCCACCATCGTCGCATTCATGTATGTCTTTTGCTGTTCTGGCGTGGCGGTAAAAGGCATGAAGCTATAGAGCTTCTCGAACATCCCTCTCAGTGATGTGTAGAGAGAATGTAAAGGACGGTCATTCTGCTTTATTGTGAATATATCATGTTGTAGTTGCAGGATCTTCGTTTCGTTCTTCGCCTGAGAATATGTCGCCGCCAGGATATCCCACATGTCTTTGGCTGTGGGTTGATGTAGAATGTCATTGGCAATTTCAATAACCAATGTGCCAGATAGCCAGACCTTGGCATATGCATCATCGGCCTCCCATGAGGCATGGACTCCAGTCTTCTCCGCAGGCTCAGGTTCGGTAAGAATGTGCTTCTTACCTGTAGACTTCACCATACTCATGAACTGCATTGCCCACAGTTCATAGTTCGTACCATCCATCTTGACAATGGGCGCTGGACCACGAAATGCGCCAATAGACGGGATATCTGCCTTGCTTTCTGACATACTGGAGACGGAAGACTAGAGCGAATGACAGAAGATAATCTTTGTCTACAATGACATAGACGGGATTAGTTGCATGTGTAGACCTCAAGCAACTATCCCCATGAATACGCGCGTGCTACGATCTGCACACGTGCAGGAATGACGAAGATGCGCGCGGAGATGCACGCGTGCAGTAGGCTGGTGCACTGTTACGCGCGGTGGAGTGTGCACAGGATCGCTATGCGCACTGTCTGATGCCCTTCACGCACTGTTACGCGTGTGCAGTAGGCTTCGCGTGCTGGTGGCCTTCACGCGCAGGTGCGCAATCGTGCGCAGGTGCGCAATCTTGCGCAGGCGCGCTGGAGGATGATGCGCAGGCGCACTGGAGAATCGCGCGCTGGAGGATCACGCGCGCTGGAGGATGATCACGCGCGCTGGAGGATCGCGCGCTGGGATGATGCGCAGGCGCGCGCTGGAGATGATGCGCGCGTGGCGCAGGCGCAAGTGCGCGCAATCGTGCGCAAGAAGATGCGCAGGAGGATCGCGTGCGAGCACCGGCGTGCGAAGGAGGAGAGGCGGCGGCGTTGGAGGCGCGCCGATCGAGAGAGAGGAGAGAGATAGGGCCGGCGGGTGGGGTGGGTTAGGGCTAGGGTTTCGAGAACTCCGGTCTAGGACCGTCGCTCTGATACCATGTTGGGAAAAACGAATGAGATGATTCTATTCCATAAGCCCTAGGCTCTCTTATATAGGAGAGTAGCCTATGGGTAAATTACATAAAGAGAACAACAGAATAAATAAAATAACGAAGAGGTACAATTATTCTATATGCGTCAACAGTATGAATATGCCAAAAATTATTTGAGAATACGCTATTTGAGATGAATGGAAAAATGTTAGTAAGAAATAAGATCATTGGTGTTATGAGAATTTGAGGCAGGAAAAAATTGAAAAAGAGGAAAGGTGTATGAGACAAATGTATTTGTATCAATCTAAGTGATGTCAAAAAGTTGTTTAGGTGTGAACTGGAAAAGGAGTAAGAAAATCGACAGAAAATGTGAAGGATTATTATTCCATGTGGAGCTTAGGATATCCTTATTTACATTTTTCAACTAATAAAAAGAATCTGGTTTAATACAATCCTGATTATACTTACCACGAAGTCAAACTCAGACGACATATTCGGGGTTTGGAAGATAAAACTGCACATATAAAAGGTGATGACTTTCTAGCTGTAAATATATTTTTCTTACTAAACCTCTTGATGTGTTGTTTAGTTATTAAGTTATTATATTGTGAGATCATGTGAAAAGCATATGTGATGAGTTAATAGTAGAACACACGGGGAAATTTTTGTGGGAATCAGTAACATAGAAAGATGTAGTTGATTTTTCGTATAGAGCGAGGGAAAATAGAATATAAAAAATGTGGAAAAAAGAGAAAAGAAAAGGAAATGATATTTCCAGATGTTGCACCCTGATGGCCAAAATAGATCCTTTCAATCAAAACTCATTGTATAGCACAAGATCGCGTGATTGACCGGATACTAATCCGTGACTAGGTCACAAGGAAATGGCATGCCAGGAAAATAAATGAGAAATAAGTGACTCAAGGGATGGTCACTTGAGAAGTGACGACTTCTCCTTTTGTTCTTGTAATGGAAACGTGCTATAAATTTGAGGGTTAACGAATCAAAGGACCGCTAGCTAGTCGGGATACCTGCTAGGTACAAGGAATCTCAACCTCTAGGAAATTTCTGAGAGGAGTTATACAACAATATCAATAATGACCACAACCAATACTACAGTGTTAGCAATAAAAAATGAATGGGTCAATGATAAGAACTAGAAGAAGCAAAGAGGGAAAAAGAATACTTTACTACCTCCCTTAGAATACATAACTATTATATTTTATCCTATGTATATCTTTTATATATCATTGCCTAGTACCTACTTAAATCGTCAGGTTGTAGTGCAGTGTGCCTACCACCCAAAAGGCAGGGTTCAAATCCCCCCTTGTGGGGATGCATTAGGTAGTTGACAACCAGTATAAAAAATAGTCGAATCTTTCAACATGGATTTGAGCAAGAATCCATGCAGAGGGAGAAAGCTTCGTCATTTTTTATATATCATTGTTGAGCTTTTGCTCGCATCTTTAGTTGATAAACCCAATTCATGTGATGGTCGAGATCCACACTACTTTGCGGAAGTCCACCTGACCACCTCGACAGTCGACAACCAATCCATCTACCTTCTGCACCGGGCCACATGGCTCCATCACTTACCTAACATAGGGGATCAGGGCATGACAGAAACAATTGTGTACCTAACGTGACTATCAAGCAAAATTTGGTGCAGCACCATTAGAAGACAAAATGATTTCTTTGGATGTGCAAATGTCACTGGATGCCTCTCATTCCTAAGTCTATGCTATCAGTATCCCCCAGAAAAAGAAAGGGAGATAAAATAACCCAAATAGGAAACGTGTGTGACTGGCCCCACTTGGCATGGAAAACGGGTAGGTTATTGCATTGACCTCATTAAACTTTGATAGGTGCACTCAGAAAATACTATATGGAAACAAATTTGTATATTATTGTCCATACCTGAATCAATAAATATTCAAGCATTTATAGTAAATATTAATCGAAACTCAAAAAAGATAAATACAAGGAAACTGTTAGAGCCAAGAATACTCTGTTGTGTTATTCCATAGAGCCCTAGGGTCTCTTATATAGAGAGAAAACCCTTGGGTAAATTACATAGATGTACATGAGATAAATAAAAAATACGTAACGGTACATCATAACATAACGTAAACCTCTACACTCCCCCTCAAGATGGAGCATAGATATCAATCATGCTCAGCTTGGAAGAACATCTCTGGAAAGGTCCTCTGAGTAATGGCTTGGTAAATATATCAGCAGCCTGATCTTCTGAACTGACGTGTGGAGTGGAAATCAAGCCCTTCTGGATCATGTCTCTAGTGTAGTGACAATCTACCTCGATGTGCTTTGTTCTTTCATGAAAGGTTGGATTATTTGCAATGAACAATGCTGCATGGTTGTCACATTGAAGCTGCATGGGTAAAGAGACATTTACATTCAAATCTTCCAAGACCAAGGCCTTAAATGTCGATTTCGGTCACCATTTCGGTATCGACCAAAACAGAATTTCGATGGAATTTCGGTGGAATTTCGACCGAAATTTCGGTCATTTCGGTCTTTTTTTATACTAGGACCCCCATATTTCGCTCGTTTCGGTCATTTCGGTCGAATTTCGATTTCGACTGAATATCGATATTCGACAGAAATTCGACCGAATTTCGCTGAAATTTGAGGCCATGTCCAAGACCGCTCGAACCCACATCATTTCAGTGCTTGCTTGTGCCATGGCTCTATATTCTGATTCAGCACTGGATCTCGCCACAACAATTTGTTTCTTGCTTTTCCAAGAAACCAAAGAGCTTCCTATGAAGATAGCAAATCCTGACGTAGACTTACGATCCTTTGGACACCCTGCATAGTCTGCGTCTGCACAAGCGGAAATAGACAGATCTGTATCTTTTCTAAATAACAAACCTGTTCCTGGGGAAGACTTCAGGTATCTTAATATCATATACAGGGCTTCCATATGAGCTTGCATAGGCTGCTCCATAAATTGACTCACCCGGTTTACTGCAAAGGCAATATCCGGTCGAGTTATGGTGATGTATAGAAGCTTACACACCATCTCTCTGTATCGTCTTTTGTCCACCTCTTCAGTATCATTGTCATAAAGCCTCATACTTGGGTCCATAGGAGTGCTCGACGGTCTGCATCCAACCATTCCTGTTTCAACTAGCAAGTCTGTGACATATTTTCTTTGGGTCATTACCATTCCTTGTGCATTTCTCGCAAACTCTATCCCCAGAAAGTATCGTATCGTGCCCAGATCCTTCGTAATAAACTGACTTCCCAAAAGAGATTTAGTCATCTCGATTCCCTGAGCATCATCTCCTGTGACTAGAATGTCATCTACGTATACCATGACAACAACCGAACCTCTGGGAGTCTTCTGGATAAACAATGAGTGGTCCGCATTTGATCTCTTGAACCCATGTCGGTCAATCAGCTGAGAAAGCTTCTGGAACCATGCCCTTGGACTTTGTTTAAGGCCATAGATAGCCTTATGAAGTCTACACACCATCTGGGTCTCCCCCTCAGCAGCAAAACCCGGTGGCTGCTGCATGTAGACTTCCTCCTGTAGATCACCATACAAGAATGCATTTTTGACATCAAGTTGGAAAATAGTCCAATCACGTACCACAGCAAAGTGTCGAGCCACCGGCGAAAATGTATCCAAATAATCTACCCCATAGGTTTGTGTAAAGCCTCGTGTGACAAGTCTGGCCTTGTACCGATCTAGACGCCCATCTGCGTGATATTTAACTGTGAACACCCACTTGCTACTTACTACAGAAGCACCAGGAGGAATGGGAACTAGGGACCAAGTCCCTCGAGACTGTAATGCACGCATCTCCTCTTCCATGGCTAAACACCAGCAATCAATCTCCATGGCCTCCTGATAAGTTCATGGGATCTCAACCGTCGAGACAGCTGCTGCAAACTTCTGGAAATCACCAGAAAGTCGATGAAAGGACACCTGAGATGCAAGGGGATAGGATGCACATTGCCTATTCTGCTTCCTATGAGCAATAGGACGATCAAGATCATCATTTACTGTACTGTCTGGCGGATCCTCCTCCTGTATCAAAGATTCCTGCACCGGTGCATTATCTACCCCATCATTAGCGATAATATCGGAGCATACCTGAGGCGTGCTGGGTGGTTGACGTGCAGCCTGAGCAGGCCCTGATCGTCTTGTGTAAAACTTAGGGAATGGTGAAACGGGCGGATATGGAGGTGGTGGTGGTGGTGGTATAGTTGACTCAGATTGACCCAGACTTGGTGGTAGGGGAACATAGACATTATCATCCGTAGATGTAGAGGAAGCCAAGCGGTCACCTGCAGGGGAGAAGTACATGACTGGCTCAAAAAATGTAACATCAGCACTCACATAGTACTTGTCGTGAACAGGATCATAGCAACGATATCCTTTTTGTGTACACGAGTAGCCCACAAAAACGCACTTAACAGCTCTAGGAGAGAGCTTGTCGAGTCCTGGAGACAAGCGGTGAACAAAGGCAACAGTTCCAAAAACACGAGGGGTAAGTGAAAACAAGTCCTTATCAGGAAAGAGAACAGATATTGGAGCCTTCTCCCCAAGAACGGTAGAAGGCATACGTTGACCAGATAGCATGCTGTAAGTATAGCATCTCCCCAAAAAGCTAATGGTGCACAACTTTGAATAAGTAATGTGCGAGCAATATCAAGAAGGTGTTGATGTTTCCTCTCCGCAACACCATTTTGTTGAGAGGTGTAAGCACATGTAGTTTGGTGGATAATCCCCTTAGAGGAGAGAAACTGATCAAGAGACCGAGTGCAGAATTCCAATGCATTATCCGTGCGCACATATTTAATAGTAGAGGAGAAAACATTCTGCACTTCATTGATAAGATTTTTGATAACACTTCCTGCTTTAGATTTATTCTTAAGAAGAAAAGTCTAAGAAACACGAGAGAAATCATCAACCACAACAAGATAAAACCTGTGACCCTGATGATCCGGGATACGACTAGGACCCCAAATATCTATATGAAATAACTCAAACGGGGAGCGACTGCTCCGACCCTGACGACTAGGAAAGCTAGAACGATAGTGCTTCCCTAACTGACACGCTTCACAACGAAATGTAGAATTAGGAAAGATCTGTGGCAGGAGGTGACGCATTTTCTGGAGCGGGAGATGACCAAAGCGAAGGTGCCATGTGTACGGAGAAACGGATCCCTGAGAGTGTAGTGAGACGCCAGCATAGGAGTTCCGTACTAGACGATAGAGGCCATTGTGCTCAGAACTACAGCCAATCACCCTGCCCGTTAGTATGTCCTGAAAAATGACAGAAGATGGGTCAAAGATAGCGCGATAGTGCAAATCTTTTGTAATCTGACTAATTGATAATAAATTCATGGAGAACTCTGGTGCATGTAGAACATTCTGTAAGTGCATGGAGGGCAATAAGAATGTCTCCCCCTGACCCACAATAGGGGAATGAGTGCCATCAGCTATGAGCACCGAACGACCAGACTGAATATCCCTGTAGGACTGTAGCATATCTCTATCACGACAGAGATGATGGGTGGCTCCAGAGTCAACAATCCAACCTGAGAGATCGTGGTTATGACAAAATGCAGAAGTACCACCTGAGGTGCTAGCAGTAGCAGAGGTAGTAGCGGACGCAGAAGCCGCAACGTCAGATGTATCAGCACCCTCTGATGATGACTGTGGCATAATGTCACGAAGTCGTGCCACTAGCTCCTCGAACCTGTGATCTGGAGTAGATACTGATGGAGCCTGAACATGATCAGCAACATGTGCAGAAGGAGGAAATCCATGCTTGGAATAGCATGTATCCTCAGAATGACCAGTGCGACGACAGAATGAGCACGTTGAACGCACACGACCTCCTCGGCCACGTCCGCCACTTCCTCGACCACGAAAGGAAGACGAACTACCTCGTCCTCTGGTGACCGCCATTGCCGAAGGAGGTGGAGTCGATGTACTGGAGGGAACGGAGATACGACTAAGCCTCCTGTAGACTTCCTCCATCGGAGGGATAGTGGCATCGGCGAGGATCTGAGAGCGGGTTGCCTCGTACTCCGGATCAAGGGCAGCAAGCAATACGCCTACCATAGTGGCGTTGCGGAACGTCTTCTGCTGCTCAGGGGTGGCTGTGAGCGGGATGGTGCTATATAATTTCTCGAACATCCCACGTAGGGACGTGTACAGAGAATGAAGAGGTCGCCCATTTTGCTTCGTGGTAAAGATATCATGCTGCAACTGCAGCATCTTCGTCTCGTTCCGCACTTGAGAATATGTAGTTGCCAGAATATCCCACATCGCCTTGGCGGTGGGTTGATGGAGGACGTCATTGGCAATCTCCATCGTGAGCGTCCCTAACAGCCAAACCTTGGCATACGCATCATCAGCCTCCCATGAGGCATATATCTCCGTTTTCTCTGCCGGCTCATCTTCGATAAGAATATGCTTCTTACCACATGACTTCATACGACTCAGGAACTGCATAGCCCAGAGTCCGTAGTTCGTCCCGTCCATTTTGACGATTAGTGTCGAACCTTTAAAGGCACCTATGGCGGGCATATCAACTTTTTGTTCTGACATATTGCCGAAGAAGAAAACCTAGGGATGATAGACAAAAGAACTGGCGTCTACAAAGACCCGTGTGGATTCAAGTGCATATGTAGACGTTATGCACTTGAACCCATTGTTGAATCGAGGCCGACCGGAGAAGAGGGGCCGCGAGTAGCGGCTGTTGTGGTGGGCGGCGGTGGGTGTTGTCGGCGGCGAGAGGTGCCTCGGCGGGAGAGAGGCGGCGGGAGGTGGGGCCGCGAGTAGCGGCTGGCGGTGGGAGGGGCCTCGGCGGGAGGGGCTGGCGGCTGGAGAGGTGGGGCCTCAGCCTCGGCTGGCGGCGGGAGACTGGCGGCTGGAGGAGGCGGCGGCCGAAGAGGCCGGGGGGATGGTGGAGAAAAACCCTAGATTAGGGTTTTGGCTCTGATACCATGTTAGAGCCAAGAATACTCTGTTGTGTTATTCCATAGAGCCCTAGGGTCTCTTATATAGAGAGAAAACCCTTGGGTAAATTACATAAATGTACATGAGATAAATAAGAAATACATAACGGTACATCATAACATAACGTAAACCTCTATAGAAACATCTCCCACGTTCAGTGTATCATGTAGTTGAGACGACTACCGGGATAGAAGTAGCCAATCTTTTGTTAAAGAGAGGAGATAAATATAAGCAATAACGCAAACCAAAGAACGAATACCACCTGGTCCATCAAAACAGTTTTCCATCATTGTCAGTATAAAACGTCCAACACAAACAATCTCATAATCCATCCACAATGATATATATACAAGGGGTAGCCATCTGTTCAAAAATGGCAGTCTAGTCAATTTCTCGAAATATAGTTCGTTCTCAAGAAATCCAACCTCTGTTCCATTTTTGTGAGGATGCAAAAATGTGCATGCATAGGACAGGCAAGCTAGCAGCGTTAAAAGCCATTAAACATTTTATTTTAACCATTTTAACCATCAAATGATATTTCAACATAGAAGCCTCGGGGGTGTGAATTTTCATGTCCCGTAGAAACATCCCAAAACATGGATGAAGACTTCTTTGTCTTCATCGGAACAACCTATTGACACATTATATAAAACGAAGCGTCCAAGCAACTATTAACATAGCAATTGGCATACCTTGTGAAATCTTCAACAAGATTTATTGTTATATTAGGCTTCCAATATGATACCCACTCAACCTGTACCTCCTCCTTTGCACTGGTAGCACTTTCATCCTTCTCCTGAGGCATGAAAAGAAATTTTGAAAAGGTGAGATTGCAAAGATGGTGACTGCAAAATATAGTATCCTTGAAAATAAATGAAATCATTATTAAGCCATGAAAAGGAGAGACTGCGAAGGTTGACGATTGCACCATATTTTATCCTAGCAAATAAATGAAGTCATTAATAAGCCATGAACAATCAAAAAGAAAAATCATGCAGGCATATCGCATGTAGATTCTGAAAAAAAAGATATTTTTTAATAATGTAATGCTGACCCTTTCTTACACATACGAAGGATTAGGAAGAATTACAAATATAAAAGGAAATGGCAAATGTAACAGAATTTTAATAATACATAACAAATTAACACCACCACACAATGGCACATATACATCAATCATGCTAATCTTGTCATATTGTTGAAGAATGTGTAGCATAAAGAACAAAATTTATTGAAGTCATTAGTAACTATCCAGTAAAACGCTCTTCTCCACGGGAGAACAATTTAAATCTTCATTATAAACTTTTTTTTAAGATCGGGTGATCCCCCATCGTAAGGGTCACCGCCTGTTGTATATTATATTAAGAAAAATGTATACATTACCACGTTGACCATAAATTATAAAGCGTGGTACAATGAGCGACCACATTTTCTTCATAAAATCTCTGATTGTTGAATATCTTTTCATTAAGTCCTATCCATATGGCCCAAAGGTTATCACCACCGACTTGCTCTTATTAATCTCTAAACCCGCCATGGTACCAAATATCTCCACCAGATGAACCGCATTCGAATTTTATTCCTCTGAACCCGCAAGAAAGAGGGTAGTGTCATCTGCATACTGTAGGATAGGGATGGAGATATCCTCCCTGCGATAACCTTCACACCACCCCGACTCCACTGCCAGCCTAAATAAGACTCCCAATGCATCCGCAGTCAGGACAAATAGCATCGGGGCCAACGGACACCCCTGCCTCACCCCCCTCTGCGATTGAAAGACCCCCCCCCCCTCCGGTTTACCATATACCAGAACCGAGTAAGAGGAAGTAGTGACAAATCTCTTCACCCAGTCTATCCACAACTCCGGGAATCCTCTCCTGCACGGAGATATCCAGAGGAACCTCCAGTCCACGTTGTCATATGCCTTCGAATAGTCGATCTTCATTATAAGCTTGTCAAGGGAATAAGAGCTTTAGGGCTTTTTATATAGCTTCTCTGTTGGGAGAAAATAAAAAGTTACTTATTCATGAGGCCCTAGAGTTCTCTTGTATAGAGGAGAGACACATTGGGTAAATTACATACAAAGATGGAAAGAATAGAAAATACATAAAAGAGATAAAATATAAATGATATCTCAACACTCCCATTCAAGTTGGAGCGCAGATATCAATCATGCACAGCTTGGAACAGCATCTCTGGTAAGGCCCTCTTGCTAGGGCGTTTGTAAGTACATCCGCAGTCTGATCTCCAGAGCTAACCTGAGTAGTGGAGATAATATCCTTTCGTGTCATGTCTCGAGTGTAGTGACAGTCTACTTCGATATGCTTGGTCCTCTCATGGAAGGTTGGGTTGTTGGCGATGACGAGAACAGTTTGGTTGTCGCATTGGAGGTGCATGGGAAGAGGCGCCTCAACAGTTAGGTCAGTAAGAACAGATCTGACCCACATTATTTATGTGCTAGCATGTGTCATGGCCTTGTATTTTGATTCTGCACTAGATCTGGCAACCATTGTTTGCTTCTTGCTCTTTCATGACACCAAGGAACTCCCTATGAACACTGCAAAGCCAGAGGTAGATTTCCTGTCTTTGGGATACCCTGCATAATCTGCATCTGCACACAAGTTGTAACGACATGGGATGTACATTTGCTAAATAGAAGACCAGTGACATGTGACGTCTTCAGATACCTCAGAATCATATGGACCGCATCCATATGTGCATGTCTAGATTGCTTTATAAATTGACTTACTTTGCTAGCTGTAAAGGATATATCTGGCATGGTGATAGTCACGTAAAGAAGCTTCAAAACAAGCACCATGTACCTCCTCTTGTCGACCTCCTCAGCGTCATCATCATAGAGCTTCATGATTTGATCCATAGGAGTAGTGACAGGCCTGCAATCCGCCGTGCATGTCTCAGAGAGAAGATCTGTAACATACTTCCTCTGGGCCATCACAAAACCCCATCGGTTCCTGGCAAATTCCAGTCCAAGGAAGTAACATAGGCTACCAAAGTCCCTGGTCACAAAATTGTCGACCAAGAAAATCATTAGCAGCATGGATGTCATGCTCATCATCTTCTGTAACAATAATATCATTAACATAAGCAAGTAAGACAACATTACCTCTCTGAGTTCTCTGAACAAACAGTGAATGATCGGTAGTCGATCTCACGAATCCATGTCGCTCTAACAAGTTCAAGAGCTTCTGGAACATCGCTCTTGGACTCTGCATAAGGCCATAAATGGCTTTGTGGAGCCTGCAAACCTTCTGGCACTACCCCTCAGCAGTGAACCCAGGTGGTTGCTGCATGTAAATCTCCTCCTGTAGGTCACCATAGAGAAATGCATTCTTCACATCAAGCTGATAAAGGGGCCAATCCCATGTCACTGTAACTAATAGGAGTGTACGCAAAATAAAATGCATGGCCACTGGAGAGAATGTATCCCGATAGTCCACCCCATATGTATGGATGAACCCCATGCCACAAGTCTCGCCTTGTAGCGATCTACACTGCCATCTGTCCGGTGTTTTACCATCAACACCCACTTGCACCTAACAACTGATGTGCCAATTGGAGATGAAACAAGGTTCCAAGTGCCACGAGACTACAGTGTGGACATCTCCTCCTCCATGGTAAGAAGCCACTGACTGTCCGGATGGCCTCCCGATATGCCCGTGGTATCTACAGCTGATAGTGCCACGGTAAATCTCCTGAAATCCTCTAAAAGTATGCTCAAAGAAACCTGGGCTGCAAGAGGATATGAAGCACAATTACGTCTGTGCTTTCCGCAAAGCAATAGGCACATCGAGATCATCTGTCATCTCTTGAACCTGTAAGTTTCCCTCTTGAGAGGGTACATGCTCATCTTGTAAGGAATCTTGTGCATAGACAACTCAGTAGTGCCACCAGTAGAAACAATGTGCTCATTACATACATGAGGTGTGATGGATGATGGGAAAGATCATTAAGCAGGGGGGACAGAGCGAGACCTGCAAGTAAACACACGTGGCAAAAACTGAGTCACAATGGGATGCGATCCACGGGCAGTCACAGGAGCAGGTGTCGGTACTAGAGGTGGCGGTGATGGTGATGGTGAAGAAGATGATGGAGGTGGTAGAGCAGGTGTAAGAGGTGGTAGAGTTGTAGGAGGTGGGTGCATGTAGACCTCATCAGAGTCAGATGGGACCAGTCTGTCACGTGTAGGAGAGAAATACATAACATACTCAAAGAATGTAACATCAGCACTGACAAGGTATTTCCGTCAAAGCGGATCAAAGCAATTACCTTTTTTAGATACAAGAGTAGCCAACGAAGACACATTTGACAACTCTGGGGAGAGCTTGTCGCGATCAGGCGAAAGATTGTGAACAAAGATCACAAATCCCAACACATGGGGTGTAAAGGAGAACAGATCCTTCTTAGGAAACACAAACGAGAAAGGAACCTTTTCTCTCAAAATAGAAGATGGCATACGGTTCACTAAGTAGCATGCAGTGAGAATCGCATCATCCCAATAAGAGTGAGGAGCATGACTCTGAATCAGAAGGGTTCTGGTCACATCGAGTAACTGATGATGTTTGCGCTCGGCAACACCGTTCTGCTGAGATGTATAGGCACACGAGGTCGAGTGTACAATGTCAAGAGATCTGAGAAATTCAAATATGTAAAGTGTAAAACTCTAAGGCATTATCAGAACGTAAATACTTGACAATAGAAGAAAAAATATTCTTTATCCCATGAATAAATGATTTAATGACAGCCCAGCCTCAGACTTATTCTTCAACAAGAAACCCAAGAAAGTCTTGAGTAGTCATCTACATCAATCAGATAAAAATAGTGTCCTTGGTGATCAGGGACACAACTCGGACCCCAAATATCTAAGTGAAGGAGCTCAAACAACTGAAAACTGCCCCAACTCTAACGAGATGGAAACGAAGAACGGTGATGCTTCCCAAGTTGGCAAGCCTCACGCTTAAAGAAAGATCATGTGGAGATCTGTAGGAGGACATGACACAGCTTTTGTAGAGGAAGGAGGTCAAAACGAAGGTGTCATATGTATGGTGATATTGTCCAATAGGAATAGTAGAGGCACCAGCATGAGGTTGGACTAGTATATAAGCCCCCACTGCTCACGGCTACATCTCATGAGTATGTCCTGAAACACAAGAGAAGAGTCAAGAATGGCATGACAATGCAAATCCTTTTGTAATATTTTTTTTTGAAAGAAAAAAGGGCCTTCATCGTATAGATGAGTGCCCAAATCCTTTTGTAATATGACTAATAGAAAGCAAGTTCATTTGAAAATTAGGAGCATATAAACATTCTGTAGGCACATGGATGGCGTCAAATGCACCTCCCCATGTCCTGTGATGGGTAAGTAAACCTCATTTGCAACGACGACTCATCTACTAGGGGGAATAGACTTGTAAGACCTAAATTGGGCTCGATCTCCACACAGATGGTGAGAAACACCAGAGTCCATAATCTATTTTATGATGCACTGCTACAACCAGTAAAAGCGGATGTGATACATGAGGAGCTCGAAGGGGCTTTAGCTACAACTGCAGTATTTGTGGATCATGTAGTGGTAGTGCTGGCCATTGGAGCCATGGTCTTCCGTATACGAGAGGCAATGTCACCAAGTCATGTATCTGCTTGAGGAGGCTGATGTGTCTGAAGGCTCAGTCTGCTCCGCCACGTGAGCAAATGTGGGGTAACAATGCTTCCGATAGCATGTGTCCTCAGATTGTCCTGGACGACTACAGTAAATGCAGGGGGCCATGCTGACGTCCACCACCTCTACCACGAGAACTGCATCCTCTGAACTGCATAGAACCTCCCCTACCATGAGATGCAACCATCATAAATTGCTTATTATCCATTCGCTCGGCCTTTGTCCCCACTCTTATCCATTCGCTCGGGCTTTGTCAGAATGTGCTCCTTATTATTGCATTGCATAAGGGTCATAAATTGCTTGGACCACAACTTATAGTTGGTCCCATCCATCTTGACAATGGGAGCCGGACCCTTGAAGGTATCGGACAAAGAGAAAACGTCATCCTTGTTTTCTGACGTGTGAGAAAGAAGGTTAAAACGGAACTCGGCTGGGGAGAGAGATCGATTCGAGCATTGTCTACACAATCATATAGAGGATTGATTGTACATGTAGACTGATACAATCATCATCTTCAATCTCCGAACCGCACTAGGACTAGAAAACGTGATATAAAGGTCTGAAATCACGTTTTCTAGTCAAAATCAGACTGTTTCAGACTAATATCGATTGAATGATAATGAAATATAAGCTTCAACATTAATTTCGTAATGCCTAGTATTCTCAAAGAATGTGGCATCGCAAGGCCAGATTTTTTTATGAGAAAGAGGGTGTAATCCCGAGATAGGACACACCGCAAGCTTAAATTAAATGCAAGGCCAGATTTATAAACATAGTAATAGGAATAGATGACATCTTGGATTCCAATTTGCATGCATCTTCAAAAATTTCCAATGCATACATTCTCTAAGAGAGAACCATAATCAATTGGTTTCTTCCAGCCTTAAACTCACTAAAGAACAAAGTTGTCCAATATCACTTTTTAAAGCCAAAGGATAACCATTAGAAGTTAATGGCCATCCAAAAATTTCTTCAAGAAAAAAGTTGGATACATCTATGAAAATCAAAATTACAAGGCTCGTTTCCAAAAGCCCCGATAGGAGACAGAATGCAACACATTCTCAATGTACAATTGACCTGAACAGAAGACAACATCATTCATGTGAATCCATGATTGCAAAATCACAACAAAGGGATACATATGCACCATCATCCCCTAAAAGATTGTTCTTGAACCATCTCTATGCCCCATCTTAAAAGATGAAGAAAACTTACTCAAAAATTTGATGCCAAAATTTCCAACCAAGGTAATTTTTTTTTGGATAAAGCAACGGGTGAGCCCCCAGTTGAGGGGGGTCACCGCCAAAATTTCATTAAAAAGATTCAGGGTACATTACCGTAATAACCATTGGTTATACAGGGCATTACAATGTGAAAGGATGTTTTCTACATAGAATCGTTGGTTGTTGAAGATTGTGTCGTTTCTACCGTTCCAAATGCCCCAGATGGCAGCAAAAGGCTTGGAACAATCATCGTTCGAGTTGCCACCCACTGTTCTAATGGATCTCCAAAAGTTCATGAAGTTCTCGGTCCGCACCTATGAAACCGCCACCTCCGTCCAAACCGCCGCCGATGAAGGGCATTTAAAAAAAAGGTGCTCAGCGTCCTCTTCCGTAGCTCCGCATCTGTCGTATCCTGTGTCAATGACTCCAA
Source organism: Ottelia alismoides (assembly GCA_037367405.1). NCBI lineage: Eukaryota > Viridiplantae > Streptophyta > Magnoliopsida > Alismatales > Hydrocharitaceae > Ottelia > Ottelia alismoides. Next base: position 758,515 of record JAZKJV010000507.1, read on the forward strand.
GAATGCGTCCCCTCCGTACCTTGTCACTAATACGGTTCCTTCTCAAGCACCATAGAAAGCTTTATCCTCAAGGGAATCCTTGCAGACCAAATGATGTTGACGTCCTGGCAGAGCACCCTGTCCCAATCCTCAGTCCGCATGAGTTCCTTGTATGCATTTTTCACGGAGAACTTGTTGCCCACCCATTGGAAGTGGTCCCTGCCGCTCGTGTGGTTCCCCTTGGGTGGAATGAGCGCTTGCATATTCATAAAATCCTCGAACTGCTGGTTGCTCAATTCGGAAACAAATGGAGGGGCCCACAACCCACCCTCGACATCCACTTCCGAGATCACCGCGTCTTTGGCAGCTGCCAGCGCAAAAAGCCGCGAGAATGTCGTCTCCAAAGAGCCATCGCCAAGCCAGTTGTCTTGCCAAAATCTGAAGGAGTTTCCATCGCCCACCTTGGGACAAAAGCGGTGGACCAACAAAGGTAACACCTCACGAATACCCGACCACAGCGGAGACACGAAGGGGAGTCTCTCTGTGATCAAACCGCCCCCCCCCCACGCCATAAATTTTCCGCATCAGAGTCGTAACTAGCAAAGTGGATGGCCCCCATATTTTAACAATCCATTTGGCAAGGAGTGCTTTGTTCATACAACTGATATCTCTAACCCCCAGTCCTCAATCCCTGCGGCCCCTCGTGATTTCTTCCCATTTTACCAGATGGACGTCGTGTCTCAACTGCTTCCCGTCCGACCAAAAGAACTACTTCATCATGGATTCAATTCTCTTCCTAAATCCGGTCAGCATGATTCTAGTAGAGTAGAAGAAGACCGGAATCGCAGAGAGAACATGTTTCAGTAGAACCAGTTTTCCTCCTTTAGATAACGTGATAGCTTTCCAACCTGCCAGACGTTGCTCGATCCGACGCACCAAGTGGTCCCAGTCTCTGTTCCTCAGCTTCCCTGCGGTTAAGGGCATGCCTAGGTAGGATATTGGGAGGTCTCCCAACCCACATCCGCAAATCGAAGCAAGCTTCATACGATCAACCTCCTCCATCCCAAAAGTAACTACAGAGGATTTTTGCATGTTGATCTCGAGGCCCGAAATGTCGCCAAAAATCTCCACCAGGTGGGCCGCGTTCAAGAGCTGATCGGTCGTCCCTCCCATGAAGATAAGTGTGTCGTCAGCATATTGTAGCAGGGGAATAGAGATCCCCTCAGCTCGGAACCCCTCGCACCATTCCGCCTCGACCGCCAGCTTGAAAAGGACCCCCAAGGCATCGGCCACAATGACAAATAATAAGGGTGCCAACGGGCAACCTTGTCTCATACCCCGTTGCGGCTGAATAAAGCCCCCCTCCGGTTTGCCTTTAACCAGAACCGAGTAAGAAGACGTAGTGACGCACCTCTTCACCCACGTCACCCAAGCACTAGGAAAGCCTCTCTTCTCCAGAGATTGCCAGAGAAATTTCCAACGCACGCAATCATATGCCTTGGAGTAGTCGATCTTCCAGAGCGCAACCTTGGCATGTTTCCTCCTCCACTCAAGGCAGATCTCGGATGCCATGACGAGACCATCCGCCATCTGTCTCCCCGGAATAAAGGCAGACTGACCCTGCGTCACCACGGTCTCCATGACCCCTTTCATTCTGTTAGCCAGCACCTTGGCAATAATTAGGTATATGGCATTGGAGATAGCGATGGGTCGATAATCATCCACCCCCAAGTGGTAGTCTTTCTTCGGCAGCAGAAACATTAGCGAGCGGTTAATCTTCTCAAAGCCATGATTGTCATCGTGGAACTCGACAAGCACGGCCATAACATCGTCCTTCAGCAAGTCCCAGAACTCACGGTAGAAAAGAACCGAAAATCCATCAAGGCCTGGGGAGGCCTCCGCATTCAGCGACCACACCGCCCTCCTTAACTCCTCTTCCGTGAATGGTGATGTCAGCCCGTCCGCCTGAAATGACGAGAGGGATTCCACCCCAGTTCCCCGCCAGCCCCAACCGCTCCCAACCCTTCTTCTAGTGGCCCCAACAAAATGTCACTGCAATGTCCCCCCCCCCCCAATCGCCACTTCTCCCGAAAACCGCATGCCTCCCACCTCGAGTTCGTGTATGTAATTTCTTCCTTGCCGCCCAGAGGCCATCGAGTGGAAGAACCGACTGTTGGTGTCTCCATCCTTCAACCATTTCTGCCTTGACCTCTGCTTCCATTCCATCTCTTCCTTCCTATCTTCAAGAATAAGTTCCTCCAGGAGGGCCTGCCGAGTGCTAAAATCGGACTCGGAAAGCCCTCCCTCGTCATCCAAACCGTCGAGACGAGCCACCTCGATCTAAGCCTCTGCCCGCTTCAGTCTACGACGCGCCCTCACCTCCTTCCCGAATGAGGAGAGGAGAGCCTTCAAGGATCTAAGCTTATCCGCCAGGCACACAACCGCGGACCCCTCGGAAACCGTCCCTCGCCAGTGCTCCGCCACCATCTCCCGGAATCCCGACTCCAGCAGCCATCTCTTCTCGAAGCGAAAAAAGAACCTTCCACGCCTCTCCTCGCCAGACGACCACATAATAGGAGTATGGTCCGAAAGCACCCGCGCTAGGGCTGAAGCCCAAGAGAGAGGGAAATGTTCGGCCCAACCTTGAGACATGAGAAACCGATCAAGGCGGGACCTGGAGTTCTTGTTCCGCCAAGTGAACGTGCAACCGGCCGCATCCATGATTGAAAGGCCAAGCCAATGAATCATCCCTCGGAAGAACGAAGAGCCCAGTCCAGGCCCCCAAATCTGACTGAGCTCACCTGTGTGGGTGGGCAGTGGAACTCATGTCCTCGCCCTGAGGAGAGCACCTATGCATGATGGTTCAGTTCTTCCTCCACCGGTCCCGTTCTCTCATCGCCCAGTTGGTCCTTCCGATGTTGCGAATCTTTTGTACAGAGGAGCCGGGTCGACAGCCTCCCTTCGCCGTGGGCGGTCCCCACATTCAGGCTATCCCCCAGGAGCCGCCTCAGCCAACCTCTCCCACGCCAGGGGTAGGGGATGCCCCTGATCGAAATCAGAGACGTGGGCTTCAATTGGAGAATTCCGTCCTCCGCCCCAGCACGTCTGTTGGGAAAAGAGAATGAGAGATCATCTATTCCATAGCCCTAGGCTCTCTTATACAGGAGAGTAGCCTATGGGTAAATTACATAAAGAGAATAACAAGAAAAGAAAATAACAAAGAGTTACAGTAACTCAATATGCGTCAACACTCCCCCTCAAGATGGAGCATAGATGTCAATCATGCTCAGCATGGAAGCACACTTCTGAAATGGACCTCGTAACAATGCCTTGGTGAATATATCTGCAGTCTGGTTCTCTGAAGTAACATGAGATGTGGCAATGAATCCTTTCTGAATCATATCTCGTATGAAGTGACAATCCACCTCAATATGCTTGGTCCGTTCATGGAATGCAGGGTTGTTTGCAATAAATAAAGCAGCCTGATTATCACACTCCAAGTTCATAGGAAGTGGTACATCTAAGCATAAATCTGTCAGCACCGCTTTCACCCACATCATCTCTGTAGTAGCCTGGGCCATTGCCCTATATTCGGATTCAGCACTAGATCTAGCTACCACAGTTTGTTTCTTGCTCCTCCATGAGACTAGGGCATCTCCAACATAGACAGCATACCCTGAGGTGGACTTCCTATCCTTAGGACATCCTGCATAGTCTGCATCTGCGCATGCTGAGATAGAAATCCCCTTTCCTTTCTTAAATAGCAGACCTTTACCTGGAGAAGATTTGAGATATCTAAGTATCATATGTATTGCATCCATATGCACTTGGCGTGGCTGCTCCATGAACTGGCTCACACTGCTCACTGCAAATAATATATCTGGCCTAGTGATCGTGACATATAACAGTTTGCCTACCAGTTCTCTATATCTTCTCCTGTCCACCTCCTCTGTGTCATCATCATACAGCTTCATGCTAGGGTCCATTGGTGTCGTAGCAGGTCGACACCCTAGCATACCTGTCTCACTCAGGAGATCTGTAACATACTTCCTTTGTGACATGACTAATCCATACGGATTTCTGGCAAATTCTAGCCCCAGAAAATATCTAAGGACTCCCAGGTCCTTGGTGACAAACTCGGTCCCCAGCCTTTCCTTTGCCTGCTTAATGCCCTGGTCATCATCACCTGTAATCAAGATATCGTCAACATAAACCATGATTACAATAATACCTCTCGCCGTCTTCTGTACAAACAAGGAATGATCAGCATTGGAGCGTTTATATCCTTGTTTCTCAAAGAGGTCTGACAGCTTCTGGAACCATGCTCTGGGGCTCTGCTTAAGGCCATAGATGGCCTTATGTAATCTGCAAACCTTGGAACACTCCCCCTCAACAGCAAAACCTGGTGGCTATTGCATATAGACTTCCTCCTGCAAGTCTCCATACAGAAATGCATTCTTCACATCTAGTTGATAGAGTGGCCAGTCTCGAGTAACTGCAACTGATAGCAGGATCCGCAGAGTAGAATGACGCGCCACAGGAGAGAACGTGTCAAGGTAATCTACCCCATATGTCTGTGTGAATCCCCGTGCAACTAGGCGTGCCTTGTACCTGTCAATGGAGCCATCTGCATTGTGTTTAACTGTAAACACCCATTTGCAACTCACCGGGTTGACATCTGGAGGTATAGTAACCAAACTCCATGTTCCTCTAGACTGAAGTGCCGCCATCTCTTCTTCCATTGCTAGCCGCCATCTAGAATCCTGCAAGGCCTCATGGTGGTTCCGTGGAATGTCTGTAGCTGAAAGTGCCAATGCAAACGTCCTGAAGTGTCCAGATAGCCTCTCAAAGGACACAGCTGCTGATACTGGATATTTAGCACAGCTTCTCTTCGGCTTGCGTAGAGCGATTGGAACATCCAAATCCTCTGTGCTATCAACATGCTCCTGTAATGCATCCTGCTCAGAAATGTCGTCAGATCCATCAACATTAATATTTTCATTACATACCATAGGCGAGCTAGTTGACTGGTCAGAACCATGAGCTGGATTCGGCCTGCGGGTGTAATGGAATGGTAACGGGGATACTGTTGATGGCGGTGGTGGTGGCGGTGGTGGTGGTGGCGGTGATGGTGGTGACGGTGGTGAGGTTGGTGGTGCCATGAATACGGTATCAGGAGATATAGGTGGTGGCTGCATGTTCCCGGATTCTGAAAAATACATAATGGATTCAAAAAATGTAACATCTGCACTGATCATATACCGCCGACGCACAGGGTCAAAACACTTGTACCCCTTTTGAGTTCTGGAGTACCCCACAAAGACACACTTGACAGCCCTAGGAGAGAGCTTGTCAGAACCAGGCGACAACTGATGGACAAAAGCAACTGACCCAAACACACGAGGGGTAAGAATGAACAGATCCTTGTCAGGATAAATAAGTGAAAAAGGAACTTGTTCATTCAAGACAGACGAAGGCATACGATTGATAAGATAACATGCAGTAAGAACTGCATCACCCCAGTAGGAGTACGGAACATGACTCTGAATAAGAAGTGACCTTGTGACATCGAGTAGGTGACGGTGTTTTCTTTCTGCAACCCCATTTTGCTGAGACGTATGAGCGCAAGATGTTTGGTGTATAATTCCTTTCGAGGAGTAGTAGTTGGCTAGATTGTTGGTGCACAACTCTAAGGCATTGTCACTTCTCATAATTTTGACAGATGTGGAAAAAACATTCTGAATCTCATTTAGAAAGTGAATAATAATATTTCCTGCTTCAGACTTATTTTTCATTAGAAAAACCCATGATGCTCTAGAGTAGTCATCCACAAATACAATATAAAACATGTGCCCCTGATGATCGGGAACACGACTCGGACCCCGGACATCGACATGAAACAACTCAAACTTGGAGTTACTACTCCGACCTTGACTGCTGGGAAAAGACGACCTGTGATGTTTTCCCAACTGACACGCCTCACACTGGATAGGGTGTGAGAGAGGACTATAGGGTAGGACTAGACGCAAACTTCTAGAGCGGTAAATGACCATAACGCAGATGCCACAGGAGAGGAGATACTTGTTCAGCGGGAGAGGATGTGGTTCCAGCAAATGGGGTCTGGTTCAGACGGTAAAGGCCTCCTTGCTCATAGCCCTGACCAATCACATTGCCCGTACGGATGTCCTGAAAAAACAAAGAAGATGGATCACAAATAGCTCGGCAGTGGAGATCCTTCGTAATCTGACTAATTGACAACAGATTCATAGAAAAAATGTGGTGCATATAGGACATTCTTCAGCTGCATAGAGGGTGTCAATCTAATCTCCCCCTGACCAGTGATAGGGGAATGTGTGCCATTAGCAATTACTACTGTCCGTCCTGGAGGAATCTGGGGTGTATCCTGTAAGTAGACTCTGGTCGCCACATAAATGATGTGTGGCGCCCGAGTCCATGATCCATGGCAGTATATGAGATATTACTACTGTGGAGTGCAAGTGTACTACCTGAAGTACTGGTAGATGCAGAAGCAGAGGCAGAGGCAGCAGTATCAGTATGACTCTCTGTAGTCGTTGCTGGACCAGATGGGTATGATGCCCCTGAGGCGGGCAACTAGATCATCAAATCGTTGATCCAGGGTAGCAGCAGATGGGGGCTCTATCTGCTCAGCGGCTCGTGCAGATGCAGGAATCCATGCTTTGAATAGCATGTGTCTTCATTTGTGCCCAACTCGGTGACAATATGTGCAGGTTGGCCTAGTACGGCCACCCCCTTCCACGAGGAGTACGCCCACGGCCCTGGTGATGAAAACCGCGGCCTCTGTTGGCCGCCATAGCTGAGGAATTCTGACTCGCAGCTGGTGAAGGCACCTGTGATCCTGCTCAATCTGTGAAAGCTTCCTCCATGGGAGGAATAGTCGAGTCCGCTAAAATCTGAGAACGTGCTGCCTATATTCTGGATCAAGTGCAGCGAGAAACACACCCACCATAGTAGCATTCCTGTATGTCTTCCTGCTGCTCGGGCGTAGCTGTCAAGGGCATGAAGTTATATAGCTTCTCAAACATCCCTCTCAGTGATGTATAGAGAGAATGTAGTGGGCGACCATTCTGCTTGATGGTGAAGATATCATGCTGGAGTTGCAGGATCTTTGTCTCGTTCTTCGCCTGGGAGTATGTGGCCGCCAGAATGTCCCACATATCCTTCGTTGTGGGTTGATGGAGGATATCATTTGCAATCTCAATTGCCAATGTGCCAGATAGCCAGACTTTGGCATACGCATCGTCAGCCTCCCAGGAGGCATAGGTTCCAGTCTTCTCAGCAGGCTCTGATTCGGTAAGAATATGCTTCTTACCCGTAGACTTCATCATGCTCATGAACTGCATTGCCCACAGTTCATAGTTGGTACCATCCATCTTGACAATAGGCGCCGGACCACGGAATGCGCCAATAGATGGGATATCTGCCTTGCTCTCTGACATATTGCAAAATAAAGACTGGAACGACTGACAAATGATATGTTTTGTCTACAATACCATAGATGGGGGTAGTTGCATGTGTAGACTTCAAGCAACTATCCCCATAAAGATGTTTGTGCTAAGACCTACACGCACAAAGAAGTTGCGCACAGGCCGCACAAGGGAGGCACGGTCGACGCACGGCTGAGGCGCGCAGGGGCTGCGCTCAGCGCACGGTTGATGCACGCAGGGACAGTGCACAGCGCGCAAGGATGCGCAGGGGGCTGTGCACGCAGGTGCTGCGCGTGCGGCACGCTAGGGCTGCGCGTGCGGCACGCTAGGGCTGCGCGTGCGGCACGCAAGGACTGTGCAGGGGTTGCGCAGGGGCTGCGCTAGGGCTGCGCAGGGGGTGCGCAGGGGCTGCGTGCGGTAGAGGCGACGGCGTTCCTGGCACACCGATCGAGAGACAGAGAGAAGAAGAAGGCCGGCGGGTGGGGTGTTAGGGTTAGGGTTTCGAGAACTCCGGTGTAGGACCGTCGCTCTGATACCATGTTGGGAAAAGAGAATGAGAGATCATCTATTCCATAGCCCTAGGCTCTCTTATATAGGAGAGTAGCCTATGGGTAAATTACATAAAGAGATTAACAAGAAAAGAAAATAACAAAGAGGTACAGTAACTCAATATGCGTCAACAACGTCGCCACCTCAACTTTGTCCAGCCCTCATTAAACCAACACTGAAGCTTCGCCGTCTCTATCTCTTTCAGGCCACGGGCCAAGACCCGCCAAGGAGTGAGTCTCGCAATGTCCCCTTCAGATAAGCCCCCCGTGAGCAGACCCATGTCGGAGGTTCCACGAAAGAGGGCCTCCTCTACGCCCCCTCCTTCACCAACCAGCATTCGCACGTCGCCTTCTTGTGTTGGGTAATTGACATCCTTCATTTCCGTCAGCTTGTGTCGACTTTTCCACATCGATCTCCGGGGACAGTTTCGACTTGTATGCGCGAAGCCTCGGCAGCGATAGCACCTAACAAGTTCCCGGCATTGTCGTGCCCAGTGAGACAAAGAGTCGCAACGATAACAGCCCCTCCCAAAAGGATTGGGAGGAAGACTGGGTTTGGAAGATAGCTTGTCCCGACGCACCGATCGCCTCCTTCGAACGGCAGTCCACCCACCCTCCGCGGAGTCTTCCACCCATCCGCCCATCTCCCGATTAGAAACAAAGTTCGAGCATCCTCTTCACATCTTACATTTCACAATAGTCATAAAGGCTAGAGTCTTGGTGGGACTTGGGTTTGCTTAGTGGGGCTATATAAAAAGTTGGTGGCTGGAGGTGATGAAGAGGGTTTATGGCGTTGAATTATCTTGGTTGGAATTCAACAACAGTGATAAACCCTCGTCACGGGGCAGGAGGGACGTGTAGAGGCCGGAGGTGATGAAGAAAGTTGGTGGTCGTGTTACGAGAAGGCGATGTGGAGGATAGTGACAGAGAGGTAGTGCGGCGAGGTTGCTGCAATTGAAATTGTGGAGTTCCAAGGCAAATAAAGGTTAGAGGGATTTGAGGATTTACTCGCGGGGTTTAGGGAAGGCGATGTTGTTACATGAGCCCCATATATATTTTTTTTGAAGCCAAACAAGGGGGAAACACTCATAGGTGTCCACCCCACAGATGCATTAACAAAACAGAGAAAAAAATTACAGTTACAGAGAGGTGCTCTGGTAGAGCCACAAGTCTAACAATCCCGACACCTGGATACAAACGTTCTCCCTATAAAATCTCTGTCTAGAGAACAAAAGAGCATTCCTAGCCAGCCAAATGGCCCAGATCACGGCGATAGGGCGAAGCAGTTCCCTCCTCGGTCGACTTGTGGCCGCAATCAAGCTTTTACATAAAGATACAAGGCTCTCCGTACTGACCCAGCCCAGCTCAAAGTCATCCCAAATAGGCGCCGATCCCTGGCAAGAGAAGAAGAGATGTTCCACCATCTCAATCCCCATCCCACACAGAAGGCATCTATCTGAGACCGTCCCAAGTAGCCTGGCACAACGGTCTCGTGTCATCAGTCTCTTCCTCCTGAACAACCATAAAAAAAAGCCAATCCTCTCGGGAAGGCCAAGCCCCCAGTAGAAACCGCAGTCTCTCGCAACCTCAGTCGAATGAGAAGGTCGGGGCCTGCAAATCGCCATATATGCCTTTCTCACCGAGAAAGTGCCCCCACGCCAGACCCAATGATCCCGCTCCTCAGAAGGGCTTCCCACCTCCCTAAGTGAGTCAAGCATAAGGAGAAAATCCTCCATGCGTTGGTCTGAAAATTGGAACGAAACTGTGGCATCTAGTTCCCATCTACCCAATAGGGGGCAACACATACCTCCGGATCCGCAGCCAAAGCAAACAAACGCGGGAAGCACTCGTACAAAGCTCCTCTATCCGTCCTGTCATCCCTCCAAAAAGCAAAGTTCTCCCCGTTCCCCAGAACTGGCCTGAACAACGCCCGGATGCTGGGGATCACCGCCATAATACCCTTCCAAAAAGGGGAGGTCTTTAGCCCACGCCTACTGGCTTCCGGCACAACACCAGATACCGCGTAAACCCGTCGAATAAGAGAAGTGCAAAGATCCTCACAGCTTCCCATATCCTGCCCACCCACTTCAGCAAGAGGGCTTCGTTCAATGCATCCAGTCTTCTGATCCCGAGACCGCCCTCGCACTTCGGAAGCGTGATAGTGTCCCACTTGACCAGGTGAACGCCGACGGTCTCCTAGCCGCTCTTGCCCCAAAGAAAACGTCGCATCAGCCTCTCTAACCTCCTTCTAATACCTACCGGCATGAGTCTCGTGGAGGCGAAGTAAACCGGTATAGTTGAGAGCACCGCCTTCAGGAGCACCAGGCGTCCTCCTTTCAAGGAGGATCGCGGATTTCCATCCCGCAAGCCTCCTCTCTAGCTTCTCGACAAGCGGCAACCAATCTGCCAGCTTTGTTCTGCCAGCAGCCATAGGAATACCCAGATAGTGAATGGGGAGACCGGCGCACGCCGTTCCCAGTACATGCCCACAGAGAACTATATCCTCGTCCGATAATGAGAACGGAACAACCTTGGACTTACTGGGATTTTGGACCAACCCCGACATCTCACTAAAAAGCTCGAGCATAGTTTCCATGCCAGTGGCCTCTCCACTGTCCCCCTCAATGAAGAAAATAGTGTCATCAGCGTACTGAAGCAGAGGGATCCTCAAGTCATCTCTCGAGTAGCCACAAGTGATCCTATTGTGTTGCACCTGGTCCACCATACAAGCAAGAACGTCCGAGGCAATGATAAAGAGCAAGGGTGCAAGAGAGCAGCCCTACCTCACTCCCCTCTGTGGTTGGAAGAATCCCCCCTCCGGGCGCCCATTCACGAGGACCATCAAAGACGCGGTGGTCATGCAGCGCTTCATCCAAGATATCCAGAGCGTCGGTAAGCCTCTCATCCCATTCATCCCATTCATGAGTCCCATATATGGATGATATATGTATCTCATATACGGATCCCCTATTTAGATATGTGGCCGCATATGCAGTTTAGTCAGCTCGAGTATGCATACGGACCACATATTCCCGCACAAGGCATATGCGCTTCAGTCGAGTGACTGAATAAGCATATGAGTCGCCTAGGTCGCATATTCAAACATTGCTTATAGCCACGAAAGATATATTGTTCCAGTCTAGTGATTTCAACTCATCCAATCATCTATTAGAAATATGCATCAAGGCTTCGTTTTTTACCATCAACAGCAAAAGCATACTTCCATTAATATCTGCTCCAACTTGTTCATTGTCTAAACCAGAAGCCATGACTTTCGCTCCTCAAAAAGAATGCAAAGAATGTGCAACAATGCTAACAACAACAAAAACAAATCAAAATGATATTATCAAGATGAAGTTCTAATAAGATAATAAAATTCCCCTCGAAACATATACGATTTAATGTCAACCTAACAAAATAGGGATCTAATGTTAACCAACAACTTCGAATAGGACATAGAAACTTCATGTGAACTCTATTGCATAATATCAACAATCTAGTAATTCTTCAACAAGATGTCAAAATTGCAAGCTTCAATCTTCACTTGCACATACTAGAGGGAACGCTATATTATTGTTAAATCTTACGAAATCATGTGGTAGAGGATACATACCTTTAAATCGGTGAGCTAACAAACTTCCAAGATTTCCAAAAATTCCCCAAAGTTGTTCAAGAATGACACTGACAGAAAGGTCTTAGTCGATAAAGAGCAAAATGGGAAAGAGTCGCCCAAATGGGGCCACTTTGATTGAAAAAGGAAAAGAATCTACTTTTTTGATGATATATTGTCGACATGGCATTATATTAGTGATATGTCACCACTATATCGTCGACACTAAAGAAATAGATATAGGGGGCCTTAATTTTGGCGATTTAGCGATATTGCCATATCCGAGACATTGTCAATATGTCGCAACATTTAAGGATATGTTGTTAGTCGCAACATATATTATATAATCATGTCATAATATATATTCAGAGGTAAGCTTAACCTATTACAATTATAATACGGTCATTCTAATTGCCATATTTTATTGAACCAAACCTACATGTATAATACCAATTATATATGTAGTCACAAGGTATATTATTAGCATACTGTATATTACTCACATAACATGTAATTTCACCAATATATATTATACAGTAACATTGCAACCATCATTGCATGATTTGCATCAATGAAATCAAGTAATAGTGATTGTATTTAACCAGTGTTTACAATTTAATATCAACAGTTGATTATTCTATTTCTTATATCATTACGGTGGACATGGTGTATGTTCAACAAACTATATGTTGTGTAAGAACATGACAAACTCACAAGTTCACAATATAAATATTACATATTCACAACCTCATACCATATAGTTATTATTTCATTGAGAGGATATCAAAATTAGCATTTATGATGTTATATTTTAGAAATATTAAAGTTTAGCATTTATGATGTTATATTTTAGAAATATTAAATTTAATGATTTTATGATAAAATTGTTATTCTATTAATGTTTTTATGCACATTTTCTCTAAAAACTGAGGTTTACCCCTTAACCAACTCAAACCTTACGTCTCAATGAAAGAAAACTACCTCGATCCACCTCATTTTTTAAACCAACTTGGCATTAGATAGTGTAATGGGAACAAAGTCGAGCATCATTGTGTAACATCTTTCTAAGGAGCAAATAGATCAGAGACATGTTGACCATATCAAAGCCCAAGTTGCCCGCTCTGAAATCCTCGTAAAATTGTTTCAAGGACACGACCGAAAACCCAGCCCCCGGGGGTAAACCACATTTAGAAAAACTATAACATCGTGCACTTTTCGCACCTGAAGTCCATGATCACATCCCTCAAATGTTCTACAATCAGACTACCAGTCCCTCAACCGATCTACCGCCAACCATAGTCTGTTTCCTTCCAGCTAAATCACTTGAATAAAGGCCTAAAGACTATCCTTTTGCAACATATTTTCTTAGGGAATAAACAGATTAAGACCGTATTGACCGTTTGAAAGCGCAGGTGGCCCACTATGAACCTCTCAACAGCTCCATAATATCTGAGTTCACCGCATCCCAAGAACTCTCTGGAGAAGATGACCAAAAAATCCATCTAGGTCCAAGGATCCATTTGCATTAAATAATCCTGAATTCCTGAATCGCATCTCACTTGTTCCTCCAGGCTCCACCATCCTAATAGCCCCTCGACCGACCGATCCAATGCCAACTATAAACATTTCCCTTCAGGCTGTGTCATTTGAAATGCTCCATAACTGCTCTCTCACCTTCATATCAGCATGTGCATGAATGCACGTTGCTACTTGCCTATTCAGCAGCATAATATGGGAGAATGTGGACCATCTCTTCAATTGTTCTTTCTATAAGAATTCGATGGAGGTTCAATTGAATGAACTCTTCCTCCTAGGTTCCTAGAAAAAAATTGGCCATCCTTCAAAAGGGGGTGTCATGTTACAGTAATTATTTCAAACTTCTTGAAGTCGAGCAAGTTCCTCCACTTAGCGTGGCGTCATGGTTGCCATGTATGGCAATCATTAAGTGTGTGTGAATGTTGAGAATGTAATTTGACCATTCTTCCCAGCACAGCACTTTCTGGACATAGATACTCTTTTTAGGGGCCTCCCAAACTTTTCTTGATATTAACGTGGAGGAATGATTGCTATTTCTAGTGGTCATCCTTTGTCTTCGGAAAGAAATTACAATGAGCCTCTACAAAGCCCAATCCAGATATTGCAAAAAAGAGTGAGAAGGTCAACCGTAAAAATAAGGTCCCTAGAGCTTCTTCTAGTTTCTAAGATTTCTAGGATTACCACGAAATAGGTCCCTGTCCTTTAACCATGATGGTGGAGAAGCTAACTCCTATAATGAAGATTTTTCAGACCAAACTACTATCATAGATAAACGACATCTTCATTCTAATCATGCTAATTAGAATGGCATCTAAATGTAAGATAAAATACCTCAAACAGTAGATAATTATGTCTCAGTTTAGTAGTTACAAGGATAAAAAAGCAATTATGCCAAGAAAACGAATGAATAACAAAACCTAAAAAGTGGATACTGTATAATTCCCATCATGGGAATCAGAATTAAAATGAGATGTCTTTTTCTTTCTTACCAATTCTCCGAAAATCAAAAGAACATTAATGGCTATATTTTTAATCTAGGATTATTAACAACTTAAAATCACTTTTACAATACGCAATATTGTAACTGAAAAAACAATCAAATGTTATAAGCCACAAGTGAACCTCCGAAGCTGTTTCCTCTCTAGGTTCCTGTTTTCCAAGGAGACTTTTCTTTTTGTCTCCCTTCGGCTTTGGTAAGTATGTCACAATAGCTGCAAAAAACAAAACATGAAAGTTAACTAGATAACTAGAATGAATTTTCAACAATTAAACATAGTCTCTTGTGAGTCCTGATAACTCGTAATTACAATGTGTCCGTCTAAAAGCAGCGAGCGGCTGATACTCAGGGTCGCTTGGATCTGGAGGATAGCCAGAGCGAGCAAAGTAAACATGAGCATAAAGGGTCCCATTGTGCTTCAGAGCCTGTGGAATGTTTGCCCGTAGACAAACCCAAAAAAATAAGTGGCATAACATATATAAACATGAACATGTCTATCACTTTCATCAAAGTTCATGCTTTAAATGTCTATTTTTTTCCCATTTTATTATGGAAGATCAATTACAATCTAAGCTACCTCTGAAGGATAGTATTTGATAGTCCGTGAACGAGTACTAGCAGGACTCCAAACTGCATATGGAACATTTGCTTCATGCCAAATGAGGGCCTCCTCATTAGTGAAGTCCTTAAAATTTTGTTGTTCCGAGACGTACAGCCACATATCCTGACCGAAACCAAAATGAAAGTTTAAGAAACTTAAAGATGTATCTGAAAAGTTTAAAAATGCAGATACAAAAAATGATTAAAAAGGAATACATGCAAGCAATCAAATGTAGCCAACCAACAATAAAGTGGAATAACTTGGCTTGAATTTTGGCTTTAGTTTCGATTGTAGGTGTAGAAATAATGTACTAATACTAATATTAACCTACTTTTGAAGAATGTATAGGGTAAATTATTGGTCATGTGTTGATACATCTTAAATCGTCACTCTTTTGCTCGACCAGAAACATTGTAGAGCCTGTTACAGGACCTTCCTGTATCACTGGTGGACAAAGCCTGCCATGTTGAAACGAGGATCCTGTCAAAATAACAATTAATTTTTGAATCATGTTTGCATTTGGTTTTGTGCATCCGCATGTTTACGGAGATCCATCTGTACAAGAATGTTATATAAACCCCCATAGGGTAGGTCTTCTTCATCCCCTGTATCATTGTTTTACCACCTAAAAGAGAGAGATTTCCCACCATGGAAGAGTAGTCCAATTGAGGGTGAATCCCACCTAAAAGAGAGAGATTTTACATGAGATACCAAGGATATTGTCTCAAGGATACACTTAATATTCCCAAGAGGCATGAGCCAACGCAGTAGAGAAGAATGGGATAGGGATAGCCTCAGGAATGCCATATCGGTACTAAGTCAATGTCGATGACTGTTGGGATTAAAACAACGATACTCTATTCTGAAAAACACACTTAATTTCTCCTAGAGCAAGCTTGTCTCACACTCTCAAGTTGTTGCACAAAGCGTCCAAATTCCCTCGGTATTCGTCCTCAAACTGAATATAGATTAACGGTATTCGTTCTCAAGCAGCTAAAAGCCTTCGGAAACCAGCAAAAACGAGTTCCCTGTCCAGCAACATGTTTCGCTTTTTCGGACGAACCAAAACTCAATAGGAAAGGAAACAACGCAAACATAGAATAACTAATCAAACGTGTTGAAGTAAACTTAAGAAAACGCAGGTCGGGGCGCAACCCAATTCCACAGCCACGCGCGCATTGTTTCTGCGTGACTGCGGGGTTGAAGCAAAGAATCTCCTCCTGTCGCGTTGATTACCACCAAAAACTCAGATCGAGACTAACAAAACTTACGCCCTAAAGCTGCTAAAACCATTGGAAACATCGAGTGGCAATTCGAATTTCCTGCACTTGGCCTCCCCTGAAGATACTCAAACCGGATCTCGACAGAAACTGAAGGTAAGGATCGCAGCAACGATTTGGGGAATTGTACGAGCGAAAATAAACGGGGACAACTAACCAGGGGCTCGCCCTTCTGGAACATGTTGGCCATCAACTGGGAAGGGCCCGGAGGGGGCTTCTTGGGGCCGAAGAACTTCATGGCGAAGTACCAGAAGACCGCCATCCTTATGATCCCCGTCAGAGACTGCGCGAACCCGCCCTGTTGCTGCTGCCGCTGCGGCTGAGGACCAACCACGGCGGGAGGTTGCGCCACCGGCTGTGCCATTCTTGTATCCCTCTCCTTCTCTCTTTCGCCCAGCGTTGGAGCGAGCGGTGGCGAAAGGGAGGAGGGTGATTGCGATTGGAGTTGAAGAGAGGGAGCGAGAGAGTGCCTGATTTTTTTTATTCTGCGATTGCCGAGGACGGGGTGTCTCGGGTCGGGTTGGCGGAATTCCTTTCATATTTTTTCCAAGTTAAGCAACATCGATTTTAACTATGAAACTCAACGTGTAAACGTCGAATATGAACTATAGATCCGACATCTAAACATCTGCCGTAATATCAGAAATCGACATGCACATTTCTTAATCTCTAAACATCGAATATATCTTTCTTGAAACATTTCTTTATAACAATTATAGAAAAGGACATCCAATACCACGCGATCTCCTGTGTTCTGGTGGGGAACCTCCGGGACATGTGTCGTGAGTAAGATCTTCCAACCAATCTTACCCGTGTTCAACCGACGCATGAGGAGGTCACAGCTCCAAAGGCCCACTGCAGCATTTCAGAAGATGAAGTCGATCAAGCACTCTCAGAACTAGGGGTGTGTATCGCGTGGGTATCCAATCCGTTCCATGGTGATCTGTCCCAACCAATACTATTGGATCATGGGCTGACCCAACTTGTTCCAACAGGTAACCAACTCTAACGTGTACCCGAATTATTTGAATGGATTGTCGGTACTCGCAGGTACCTATGAAACCTATTGTCTTTGATCGGTTTCGATGGAATGGGTTGTGGGCATACATGGTATATGATTATAAAATCTAACTATACTACGCAGAGTCTCAAATCGAATGGTGTGGAAATGAGGAATTGAAGTTAAAAAATACTATGATGATCATTAGGGAATACACGCGTGTATACTTGCACGGGACATTTAAGTAGTCAAATCGCACGTAGACTCCATGATCTTTGCATGTTTATGTAATTTATTGTATTCCATTAGTAAAATGTGATTAACGTGATACTGGTTGGAGGTATTGTATGTGTTTGTTAACGATCAGATATGGATACATTTGTAGCATTATCGTATCGTTATCTGTTTTCAAATTCGAATACAAATGTTTATACAAATATTGACAAATATGAAAGATATATCCGCATATCCTTGAAGACGAATACAAATGTTAAATGAACACAGAAAATTTTCATATTTTCTATATTTAAAACATGTTTTAAGTGGTTTTAATGTATAGTATATATTTATATCTACAAAGATAAATAAATATGACTATTTATAATATAGGTGTGATTTACCTATATAATAATACAAATATTCTAATTTTGAATTTTTTTTTTATTTATGTAATTTTTATTTGGATTTGTATAATTATTATATAATATAAAAATAATAATAATGTAAATATTGAAAAAATGTGAAGAATAAAATAATAACATACTATTATATAGTTGTATCGATATCATAGTACTTCAAAAAGTTACCTTTCACATCTTAAAATAATTTTAATGAAACCATTTTCATTTTAAAGATAATTTAATCATGAATACAGTAGAAGTCGATACAGATTTCTTTTTTTATGCTTCTTACTATTAGGTGTCTATTTCGCCCTTGAACCTTCCACTGCCTCCTGGTAAAACCTATCGCTGAGAGAAGGGAGGTACTGAGTCCGTCCGTGATCCAGTAATCACAGCCCCCCAGACCCCCCACCAAAGAAAGCGTCCAACTCGAGGATCAAAGAATGGCCTCCCCTTTCCTTTCGATTTGGTGAATTTTAGTTCATAATGGAGTGTAGATATGTACAAGGTGAATATTGTGAATATGTACAATTAATCTTCTTATAAAATAGATGAATATATGTACAAGGTGAATATTGTGAATATGTACAATTAATCTTCTCATAAAATAGATGAATATATGTACAAGGTGAATATTGTGAATATGTACAATTAATCTTCTATTTTTTTGGCATTTTTGTAAGTGTAGATCCTTATCTCTCCTGCATTATTCTCTTCTTAACCAAGACAACATTGACCTACTCTAGGGATTAGGATCAGTCTATACATATTTATATTCTTCTTCTTTTCTTTTTATTATTTCCTCATTTTGTTATTTTATTTTTGATTAATAACTTCTAAATATATAATGTTAACAAATGAGGTTAAATTTTAATGAGAAATGATTATTACTTACATGTATTTTACCAAGGATATTAACCAAAATGGAAAAATAAAATCGATGAATCATGGATTCATCAATAAACCACAAAGTTAAAGAAAGTTTATTCAAGATATAGATGTTTGATAGATGTTTGATAGATGTCAAGTTCAAGAAACTATGGTTCGAATCATCGAAGCATATATTTCCATGTAACTTTGATTCCTATCAACTACAACAACAATGAGCCTTCCACGATTTCCCATTAGCAGTCTTCATATCAGTATCTTGCCAAAAATAAGCAAATGAAAAATCGTTAGAAAAATGATACATTGAATTATCATTAAAGGGAACTAACATCTAAAATATATCAACCATGTCACAACTCATCATCCACGATATCAGACTCATATTCATCCACTTTATAGTAGTCAATGACAAAAAAATGTAAAATAAATTGATTGATAGCCCTTACTAACTAATAGATGTGAGAAAATCCTACGCGAAGAAGATGCATCCAATTGAGATGGAGTCTCAATCGCTTCATTAATTTATAACAGTGGGATCATATGAAGTGTCACCTAAATCCATTTTTCACAACATCATGTGAGTTATTCTTTTATATGTAAATATATTAATTTACTGCGATATGCATCAACTACACGGACATTGGTACTGAGAGGATATTTAGACGCAACTGTGGACACTAGTACTCCTATGATATCCTTGGCCATTTTTCCCAAAAATGGGAAATCTTTTGATATATTGTTTCTATCATCCCAAAATATCAAATTTACTTTCACATGTTTCCTTCAATCTCATGCATTTCTCTTACAAATATCTGTTTACTCCTATTTCAGTGGTCGGACATCTTCATCATCCATTAAATGAGCAAATCTCCTCCTTTTCTTTTTATGGTGGATGAGTAGTGTAAAATCATCTGAATAACATGAATTCGACATGATTAAGGTATGCATGATCAACTAATATTTAATTAATACTGAATAAATCCATATCAGTCCATAGATCGCAAATTGAATTTCGTTCAATCAAAATCGATCAAAAGTTGATTGTATCATAATGCATGTCATCAGAAAAGTCGCGACGCAGAATCATAAAATAATTAGGACCATCATAAAATTCATCTCGACGAAAGAAGACCAACGAAATCAATCGTTCATCGATTGGAGGTTGCTTGACCATTTAAAATCACAAGTTTTAATTACAAATCAAAATCGTATCTCGATAATTTCTGAATTCATCTCAGATCAAAAGTATATGAATATTATACTCATTTTGATCGTTTTTCAAAGACGGTCGAAACGAGCTATTATTCATATGAGTCAGAGTTTAAAGTGCAAATGTGGTTGACTTTGGCATTCTAGAAGAGAGGGATGAAGGAAATAATAATAATAATTTGCAAATCTCAACCCAACACGTGAATCCGCTTTTCTCCTCCACTTGGCAACCAAAGATACTCCTCCTCCTCTTATTTATAACCCCCTCTTCTCCATAAATTTTCCCCAAAAGAGAAGCCCAATTCCCTCTTCCAATGAAAGATCACATTTACTTTTCTTTAATTTCTGTAAAACAACCGTCGTTGATGATATTCTTCATGTCAAGGCTCCAACTAGAGCTACTCTTTGGGAAGCTAGCGTTGCTGCTACTCCAGCAGCTTGCAGCTGGTGCTGCTACTGCACCCTTAGCTGTTGGAGGAACACCCCCCCCCCCCTTCCTGTCTGCTGCCCAGCAAACCACTGGAGGTATTGCTCCTTCACTTGGACTGCTCCAGGTAGCTATATTGTTGTTGCTGCTATAACAACAACCATCTACTGTCGATCAAGCTAGCAACAGTAGGCTACTGCTCCAGCAAACCAAAGCACATGTTGCTACTTCTAGGAGCTGTTGGTACTGCTACTCCTTTCTTTGATTTGAGCTTTGCATGCAAATTTGATCTCCGATTCGTGGAGGTTTCAAGGTACAATCCCCCTTCTCTTACTGCATTTCATGTAATTTAAGACCCAAGTTCAAAATCCCTTAATTAGCCATTAATTTCATCTTGAAAAATTAAAAATTTGGAGGTGAATTGCATGCTAATAGACCTAATTCCAGACCATCATATGCTCCCGATTTTTATGTTTAAAAATAAAAATTTGCATGCTTAAAAAATAAAGAGTTGGGGGTAAATAATACATGATTAAGTTAAGTTTCATATCACTAATTAGCTCCTGAATTGATGAGGAATTGGATATATTTTGCATGCATTTAAATCTAAATTCATACCGTCATATGATACAGTTTGTACGCTTCAAAAGATGAGAAAGTTGTGGTGTTTAGCATGCATTTAGATATGGCTTGAGACCATCATATGTTGCAGCTTTGTATACTAAAAAGAGGAGAAATTTGTGGTGTTTTAGCATGCATTTGATCTAATTTCAAAATACAGTTAAACTGCATTTTGTATGATTGAAAAATGAGGATTTGGTTGTGATTAACATGTAGTTGGTTCTAATTTCATATCATTACATGATGTTGTTCATGCCTTAAAAATATGAGAATTGTCGATGATTATTATGCCATTAAAACCCGATCTCAAATAGTTACAGATTTCATACATAAAAATGTAAATATTTGGGGTTAGTTATATGGGATCGGAGTCTAATTTTAGACCATTGAATAGCTATTGATTTCATGTTGATTAAGGAAAATTTAAGGGTGATTTGTATGCAACTAAATCAAGTTTTAAAGCATTAATTAGCCACTATTTTCATGGCTAAAATTTAGAAGATTTGGAGGACTTAGCATGCAAATTGAGACTAAAACTAGATTAAATAAGTAGCTCTAGATCTCATGATTTAAATAAGAAAAATACGGGAAATTATATAAAATTAAACTTAATCTATATTTAATGGGTAGCTCTAAATCTTATGCTTTAAAGAATTAAAGAGTTGGGAATTGAGCATTGAGATAAACTTGAATCCAGATCTAATGAATAACTTCTATTCTTATTATTTTAAAAACGAGATCATTGGGGTATTTTCATTCAAGTGACTTATAAAATCTAGATCAATAATCAGACCACTGAATTATGAGTTAAATAAGATAATATGTAATTAGTGACTGAAAATCTTTGTGATCAGTCCTTTAAGTATGAATCACTAACTATGGATTACTATTAAATAAGATTGTTGACAATATGCCTAGATATGTAAAGTTAACCACAATAGAGATCGAGAAAGGATGAGAAATCAAGTAAGTGATGGTGAATCGGTAATGATAATTAATTGTGTCAGTCATAGTGACCCTTATACCTAACTGTGCGAGGGTATCGTGATCCTCACTTGGGAGGGATATAGGAAGCCCAGTTAGGGCAGCGGCGGCCTAGTGCGTGGGTCTAGGATCCCAATCTTTTCCCGTTTTTTGTAGTTTTTTATCTCATTGGGATCCGCATGTTTTCTTTTTGACCAGTTTCATTGACCACCGTCATGTAGGGATCTTAGGCCGAAGGACCCTTAGACCTCGTTCGGGTAGTGGGGTAAAGTCTCCTTTGGGGAGTTTACCCCCCTTAACCCACTTCCTCTCTCTCTCTCATGTAGGCCCCACATTTTCTCTTTTTTAATATATTAAATAAATCACTTCTCTTTTCTACATCTCATCAAAAAATTATATATTATACCATCATATCATATAAAAATTATAAACTACTCAACTTCTACTCACTTTTCCAAACTTCAATACAATCACATCACAATAACTACTCATTTTTCCAAACTTCAATACAATCATATCACAACAAACCCACTTCAAACCCACCTCCAGTTTACCCTCTATCCAAACACCAAAACATAAAAAAGGGATTACCCTCTATCAGTTTAACCCGCCCTAACACGCGTACCAAACCCACCCTTAGTTTTTTTTTCTTTACAAGCTCGTTTGCCCTTACTGGTCGAGCCCGTCTAGAGTTACTAAATCCAGATAGTCTCTCTCATCCGTCTTAGGGGTGTAGTTATGGAGTGCGCCTAGCCCTCTCCTGGACCCACTTCCACTGGGAGGGCGAGACAGAAGGGTCTCTTCGGAGGTTTCCTCACCAGTTGAGTTTGGTTACTTTTGAGTTTTGTTAGAGTTGAGCTTGGTTACTTTTGAGATTGGTTCTATTGAGACTGTTTACTGTTCTACCAATAGGTCCTAATGAGGAAAAGATCATGACACATAAATTATCAGAATAAGAGATACCATGCCAGTAGTTAAATGAAGGTATTGGATGCGTTGGGAACGTAGTTAGGATGCATTATACTCTATGGCATGCCTATAGAGGCACCCCAACCCTAAGGAATTCTTCACGCCTCAGAGTCATGGTGTGAGGTCACATCCAGACCAAGACCACAAACTATCCACTAAGCACGATAAATTAGACAGAAAAAGATTAGATCATGAAACTCATCATCTACCTCTACTGAGATCAATTAATCGCATGGCTTATAAAAAATAAAATGATGATAGCCTAAATATGAATCTTATAAATAAATGAAAGTATTAAGCATAGGTAGTTCATATGTGATGAGTGAACAAAGGGATGCACATACAGAACAGCTTGAAAACCATCTTTCTGTGCAAGTAGCTTGTTAAATTTAAATGTCAAAATCCTATCTACTAGCTTTCTTTTGAAACTACTAAAATGCTAGTTGTTTTTAATTAATTAGATTGTACTCAACTTTGGTTAGCATTTTTTTCTTCCCAACATGGATGGCAGGAAAGGTGCCTACGACTTAGTAGATTGACAGCTGGACTTTGAGCTTCTGCAATTTACTTTTGACGGTACATTATAGCTTTTGTTCAGAATAATGTAAAATCTCTTATGCGCTTATTTATGTCTCTTCGGTTACATTTTAGGATTCATGTATATAATGTCATTTTCTTTGACACATGTAACTTTATATGGAAATCAATGCAAATATCTCTTTGTGACACTTGTTAGTAGGGCAATCAGAAAAAACTCATGTTTGATATTCACTCAAGTTCAATTCGATAATAGTCCGATTCGAATTCGATTCGATCTTAAATGAACCAAACCTTAACATAACTTTGGGTTCGTTTACTAAACCTTGAAATGGTAGGTTCACTCAAGTTCGGTTCGTTAACAATTCGATATAAATATAAATAAATAAATAATATTATGATTAGGGAATTATGAGCTCATACAAATCTCACAACCCTTATATCTTGATTTATGTTCAATTATCAGAAACAAGTGACATAATATAAAATTTTTCAAAAATTTCCCCAAAAATTATTGCCAAGTTGAAACCCTATCCCCATCACTAACCCACACGTGTCTCCTCCCTATCCGTCATTCTCTACACGACAACTCGCCGACGCTGCACTCCTCCTCCTCCTAGTGGCCAGTGGACTCCTCTCCTCCTCCCAGCAGCTCGTCGCACCCCGCATCTCCTCCCAACAGCTAGTTGCTTCTTCTCTCTTCCCCCCAAGCGACCCGCCACCCCCACATCCTCCTCCCAGTGGGCATCATCTCCTCCTCTCCTCCCCTCAAGAGGCCTAACAGACCCCTCCCCCTCCTACCAGTGGCTCGTCGCTCCTCCTCTCCTTTCCTGAAGCAGTCTACCGCACCCTACAACCTCCTCCCAATGACCCATCACTCATCCTCTCCTTTCCCCAAGCGGTCTGTTGCACTCCGCAACCTCCTCATAATGGGTTGTCGCTCCTCCTCTCCTCACCCAAGTGGCCCACTAGACTCATCCTCCTACGAGCGGCCCGCCGCTCCTCTCCTCCTCCCAAGCAGTCACAACCTGCAATGGCACGACGAGTTCTCAAGGTTTGCATTCGATTGTGGATATGATATTTTATGTTCCAATTGATGCATATCATAGTTAAATTTATAAGTCAACTGCAAATTATTTTTTTCTTAATGATTTGTGGATATCTTATTCAAAGGATAAGCTCTAGTATTGTATTAAATTGTGGATGTCCCCTTTCAATTCCTAATTTGAGATGATTAGTATCTTAAAATACACAATTTTTATAATTGTGTGGTATGTGAAATGTTACTTGTTAAGAATCATTAAACATTAAACCATTGGTGATTTTTGTTATAGATACACCATTAAATATTCACTTTGTATATAAATCGAACCTTTAACGAATCGAATCAATTCTTTGCGAACCTAACTTGCGCCCATTCACTTTGCATATAATCAAACCGAAGTAAACACGATATTGATCTTATCGAATCGAGCCGAACCCGAATCTATATACCTAATAAACGAACCGAATTGGTCTCATGTAGGTTCACTCAGGTTCAGTTCGTTTACACCCCTACTTGTTAGTTCTGTGGTTGTTTATCATTATTGTGAATGTCATTCGAAACACGAAAAATTTTCCATCACTTTCTATAACCTAATGCAATCAATAGTGAATGTGATACTGTGAATGATGTGTAAATGGGTAACCCAGATCATGGGGTAGGCGTCTCACAAGTAGAAGTTAATATGAGATGTAACTTAGTCTTTGGAGTTAAGAGATGAATATGAAGAAAAAAGATTGTTGTTTATTTCATGGAGTTCATCTACTTTTCTCATCCCATAATACAGATATATATCCATATAATAAATAGTGACCACCTTCATCATGTAGTGAGTATCCAAAATAGAAACATTTTCTAAAAAAGTGATTGCGCATGCCATAATATTTGTCATATTTCTTTTTCATCATAGTTTCCATGGGAGTAATAATGTTATCAGTGATTTTCAGCCATTCAACAAATAACTAGTGAATCCCACAAATTCCGATGAGTAATAGTGCTCTAACATAATTTGAACCAGACAATAATTATGTAACATCATGGAAATATTTTAAGCACTCTTCTAGAATTTTGATATAGTCCAAATCTTACTCTATTAATACATGAATATAATTAAGATTCCAGAATACAAGTATTCTACATATAACCTTATACTCTAACGTAGTTGAGAGCATAAGGTAAGTAGAATTCCATCTTGTACAACAATCTAGTGACAAGCACTTTTTTAGGTTTAATCAACTTGCTTTGCAGTCTCAAGAAAAATTGCCTCCATTTGAGGAGATCATGTTATGCTCAATGGTACTTTCTCTATTGGCTCTTCAACTCATGTTGAACAACAATATAATTATATGTGATGCACATAGAACATGAAAAAAAGACAGCTCAAAATCAATGTGACGAGTTTTGACAAGCCTTAACGCAACATCATTAGCCTTGTTACTGTCAACTATGACAGGAAATAGTTTTCTATCTATATTCCACTCAAAACATTCGAGATAAGAAATAATTACTAATATCTAGACCTTTGGAATCATTCATAGTTAAAAAATTAATGACTCTTTTCTGCAACTTCCATGAATTATCAATAAAGTGAGTAGTGATGCACAAATAGGATTTGTTTTCTGCAAAAGCAGTCCACTTTGTCCATTGTAATTGAAATCAATGAAGATAGGTTATTGACATTTTTATTTGTACCTTTTCTTCTCATCATCAAATACTATCATGCACATCTTTGCCATTGTTATGCGAGATGGGATATTATGTTGGTAGCGGAGTGACAACATATGCTCGAAAAAGTAAAATGACAAACTCTTATAAAAGGGCATTAATGATTGCCTCTTTTTGGGTGGAATTGACCCATTACTCCGCTCTTCAATCCCTGAACTTATGAAGTCTCGTTTCTGTAGTGGACCAATTCGTTAACATACCACCGAGCCATTTTTGATTAACATAATGACACCGAGCCCTTCTTGCAGCTGATGCTACTAAGTCAGCAACTTGATTTTTGGTACCAACTATGATCAAATGTTTTCCTCTACTTGTTGCATAAAAAACTAGAAGAGAAGTGCTTTATCAATCCATTTCCGTTTGTATTTGTCATCAATTCCAATTTGCAGCGAGAATTTTCTTGATTCTTCTGTTCTGTCTCTGTTCACAGGTATGAAGTCTATAAATATGGATAAGGTTGGCTAAAATGTCATGTGATTCAGTAAACAGGATATATATTCCATCATTGCTAGATCGATCCATATGATTATGGTTCGACGAAGGATGAGCCAATAATGGGATTTTTTTCGATAAACAGTCTGACAAGGTATGCACGCGAACCATAAGGTCAACTTCGAACTAAGCGACAATCCCGCCAAAAGCCCCCTTTTGAGGGGAAAGGTGGTCTGGGACCTAAAATGGATGAAATACTTGATAGATGAAGACTAAAAATGGCTAAATCAACTGCTCCTCCAGAATGGCTGGTAATACCACTTAAGGGCGGATAGACCGCCCACCCAGTGTCGGTACCTACTTCTACTAAGGCTGAGCTTAATAGGAGCAAGAGACTTGATGGCAACAACCAGAATGAGATATTATTTGATCGCGGAAATGCCATGTCAGGTGCACCTATCAGAATCAGAATAAACCATAGACTATACTTGAAGAGCAAAAAAAGATGGAAAAGTAGGAATGCCATTCATATTGAAAATACTGATGAATAGTCTCTATGGATGATTTGGTATCAATCAAAGGAGTACAGTAACTGACTTATGCTCTCGAGAAAGGCACACTCAGTTAGAACAAGGGAGACTGAGAGTAGTATCTGCCGAGCCGAGAAAAGTATTCTCTCTTCCTACTGGTCTGAGCTGGAAGATGGATCTGGTGACTGGTATCGAAAGCTCGGAGCGTCTTGTGAAAGAGGAAAAAGAGGAGAAATGCGAGTTGATTCTTTGACTGTGAATTCCGACTTACCCGAATGTTCACAAGCCGTTGAGTATTTATAAGGGTTTATTTGATTCAATCGTACCATGTCATCCTTTAAAAGGTGTTCAGAGTGAGTTATTTCAGGTCCATGGGTTTTTTCCAAAAAGAAAAAAGAAAAAAGGATTTTCTGTACTGATATATATCAGATTTGATCCATATTTTCTATATTTGATTTATGTTGAATTAGATTGATTAATATCATCATTATATAGAAAATGCCTTCTTAAAAATCAATCAGATTACATATCCATATCTTTGGCTTTTTTGTACACTTTCCTACCTTTGGGATTTCCCCTCCAGCTAGTTCTTCTTGCCTTCCTTCTCTGCGCGGATATCGTCACCCCTTATAAATAGCTCTGCTGTCTCTAGCTAATAATATATTCCTTCTCATCGAGCCATGGGGAATTCGAAAGGCCATGGAGCGCTAACTAGTAAAGGGACGGGGTCGAATTGGCATAAGTCGAGATCAGGAGGCAAAGAGTCTGTTCGTGGAAGTTCCTGGCGAATCGATCTAGACTACATAAAGAGCTCCAGAGACTTGGATTAGTTCAAAGGCTCGGGATCAAGGGGCGTAGCTGCTATTTCACCGGGAGTGAATGACGCTAGGGCTATTTTCCACTAAAACGAATCTCTTGACCCATGTCGTAGATCAGAGATTGTCTAAATTGTAATAAGGAAGTGGCAGCATGCTCGGCTCGACCACAGGGTCTTCGGTCAAGGAAGGGAAGAAAATGGCAGACGGAACCAAGCAAATAGTCGTCTGGGAACGAAACGATTAGTTACTATTAAAAAGCACTCTAGAGAAGATTGAGGCAAAAGAAGAATGGAATCTTTCCTGACCACTAGAGTGATGGCTTAGGGACCTCCCCCCATGCATGCTCGGAAAGAGCCGCTCTACTTCTCTGCTCCCAACTATATATTAGGGCACCATCTCTCTCCGTCTCGTATCCCGTACCCCTGGGAAACTACTACACTACTCACTCTTGCTGCAGACCCGTCTAACTTCTTCCCTCCTCGCTGCCCCTCGAAGCACACTACTACTTTTAAATATCTTACCTCTACCGAAAGGAGAAAACTCACTGCGAGTCGAAGCATCGAGCCTGACCTCTTCCCCTTCCAGTGACTATTGATCGCTTTTCCTCCCCCTCGCTCTCTTCCACTGAGGTCAGAAGGGAAGTGAACATCCTTCAATATATTCCCTGAGACCTAGCCCTGAAAGAGTCCTTTCTTCGCTTGAAAAAGAAAAGATTTGTCCTCTTACCCTTGCCCCTGCCCCGGAGAGCGTGAAAGCGGTAGTAATTGATTAGAATAGTCCTAGGACCTCTTCTTGATCTTCACTCAGTAGGAATGGTAGAAAGGGACTCCTAGATTAGGGTACTCTTACAGAAAGATTAAGGAACTATACAACAGCCCTCAAAGGATATGGTGAAAGGAAGACGGGAGGTTTCAACATCATCAGAGGAAGCGGATGAAAAGGACTTGCGCTCGGCTCTCCATACGGTCCAACAGAGGACTCTTCACACTAGCGTTTTCCACTAGTCAAATAACAAGAAAAAGGAAAAGAGGATGTTTAGACGAAAGACAAGACAAGGTACTACGCGATTGTTTGATGACAATTAACCAAGACTAGATCGATATCATGTCATCTCCGGAAGAGAAGGAGCGCCCTATCCCAAAACCCCCTATTAACTATCGCGTTCCGCTTGTTGGAAATGCGAGCCCACGGTGAGCCATTATGCAATAAATGTTGTTGCAATTCACTCCTTGATCTGAAATGAAGAATACATAATTTGCATAATAGGTCCCTTAGTGCAATTAGGGTTATGTACCATGGCCATCTTAATAATCATACAGCTGTTGGTTCAATTATTGAATCATAGAGGCTGGTGCTTGGATGAATATCTAATGAGTTAGATTGATGACTCATCAAACACCGTTAAATGATTATTAAGAGTTGATCTCCAGCCTGAGTAGGAGATGGCAATCCTATCTCATTTAGGTTGATATCTGACCGACCTCTTGATGCAGGTCCTCTGCATAGGAATAGAGATTCGGAGGTGTCGGATGAGTTAGGTCAAAGAGTTGACTTAACGAGATCGAGATAACCAAAGTCCTATATCATATGTTGTCATGATATAGGCACACATCCTCTGACCGGAGACAGATGTGTTACTATATGCCTGAGTATGTACATTTGGCAGACCAATAGGTTGATGACCTAATCAAGGTCTATACACCGGCGCGCTGGTGTGCATATAAGGGCATATGAGTAATACGATCTCTCAAAGGGATCATACAGGTTCACTACTTAACCGGAAGACATGAGCTCACTCATGAGATATTGGGAACAATCAAATTCCGTGCACACGGTCGTCTCGCTTTGGAAGCTTGACTGAATTTGTTGGTTTGATATATACTTTTGGAAAGTATATGACCAAGACCTAGGTATGATATATGCTTTTGGAAATTATATGATCAATACCGACTCCCAATGATCGGATGAGAAACTTACTGATAAAACCATGAAGTAGACAGTATAAAGTTGATCCAATACTTCGGGTTTAATCTGAGTCTTCCAGTATGCAGGATGTACAGGTATTGAGAATGTCTGAGGGTGATGTGATCATAAACGGTTGTATAACCATGACGCTTCCATTCCTAGGGAGTGATGAAACGGGTCTGGATTTTAGTGACTCCTCTCAGTAGAGAAGTAATCTGATCTTAGTCCAAATGTTGGACATTGATCTGAATGTGATTCAGATTCAATGAGAAGATTAGATTTGCAGTCTTGATTTAATCAAGCATCTATGGGAGGCCCGAGATCTGGATTTGAGATGTGATCTCAATATCCATGTCACTATACGTGGAACGATACAATCTCCCTGTCCTTATCTCCAAGTATTCGCGGAGAAAGCGCATTGTCCTTGAAAGAGTTCATGGATAATTCTATTGTTGATATATGTATCCGAGCATTGAGAAAATGGATAATTAAATGTGATTTAATTATCATGAATAATATGAATTTGATTCATATTATAAGGAGAGTTATCTTAGATAATTAAATGTGATTTAATTATCAAAGATGTGAATAATGTGAATGTGATTCATATTATTTGAACACATGAGATAAAGAGATCCAAGATGATTAAATATGATTTAATTATCAATGATAAGAATAATGTGGATAGTAATATCCAATTATTCATAATATATTATAAATATGATTTATAATGTATTAGAGAGAGTTAAATATAATTTATATTAGTAGATTAATTATTAATGTGTATTGGATACACATTTAATTAATTGAAAATGTAAATTACATTTTGTTTTGGGTTGTGAATTTGATTCACAATAATTCGATGTCAAGATTGCAATATTCCCAAAATTAATTGAGAATTATTTTGGTGAATTAAAATACCAACAAATTGTTGTTGGAAATTGGATGGAGAGAAAATCAAGGAGATTGCCCTCCCCTTTTGGAAAGGAGGGGGCGGCACCAATTCCTTGAGGGAATTGGTGGTCGTCCCCCCCTTCCAAAGAGGAAGGTGTATCTCCCTTATTTTCTCTCTCTCTATTTGTGTGGTTTAATTTGGTATTATATTTATTTGATTTATCTAATATATTTAATCAAAATTAAATCACAAGTTGTTGGCTTTTACCAACAACAATCTTGACCATTGGATTGTCATAAATCAAT
This sequence comes from Ottelia alismoides, assembly GCA_037367405.1. Taxonomy (NCBI): domain Eukaryota; kingdom Viridiplantae; phylum Streptophyta; class Magnoliopsida; order Alismatales; family Hydrocharitaceae; genus Ottelia; species Ottelia alismoides. The sequence goes on from JAZKJV010000507.1 coordinate 789,499, forward strand.
CTCATCCATTGATTTTATATGACACATGGATTGAGATCCGTGGATCCCAAAACCCTATAAATAGAGAGTCATTCATGGCTCTCTCTTTACACATGCTATTGTAGCAAAACTCTCTCTCTCTCTCTTTCTTTCCAGAGGTCAGCCCTCTCTCTCTCCCTCTCATGGCCGTCCACCATGGATGCCATGGAGAGGTTCTCCATCGCCGCGACATCGTCGTTATGCTGCCCGTTCTTCTGCTCGTGGATCTCCGTCTTCCTCGGTGCGCCTCGCTCATGAAGAAGACGTCGGATCTCGTGTGTCGAGATCAGGAGATCCGTCGCTTGGATCATCAACATGGATTGCGAGAAGCACGCGGTTCATCCTCGCGCTCGCAAGCGTCTCCTCCGTCGGATCGAACTTGAGACAGGAGGTCTCTTCGTTTAGAGACTTGATCGCAACCACGCTTCAAGAGGTAATCCTATTACTTATTTGTGGTTTAGATGAAATGATCCGAGAAGTGTTCTTGGATCATGTGGTTTCGTCGTATAAAATTTTTTAAATTCCGCTGCATCAAGCAACTAGTCCGACTAGTCGCTCCTCGTCGTATTCGATACGACGCTCACGCTTCCGTGATGCGCTTGAGGATCTAACCATATCCTTCAAGTGGTATCAGAGCCAGGTTGACGGTTTCGAATATGATTCGCTAACCGAGGACGACTTGGGTTCGTTAAGGTCGCGAAAGTTTTTCATCGCATTTGATTTCGCAGATCTGTTTAGTAGATAAATTCGGCACAGTTTAAATTGTTTAAACACGAATTTAATACTTGGATTTTATTCCCCATTAAATAAGGAAACCATAGGATCTGAGTTTGCGTAAATCGGATTTCGTATGCTCGAGATATGGTCGTTTTAATGAACATGTATGCACTGTTGCGGGAACTGTGAATCTGAACGTGATTAAAATGTTAATTACTGTTTAGACTTGCCTCGAAATGCGTGAAACATCACTTAGGTTCTGTCCTAAATCAAATTATCAAACTTTATAAATTGACTTTGCTTAATTTGGATTTAATATGATTGAGATATGCCAATTTTAGTAAGTAGGGGTCACTGCTGAAATTGCTTTCCTAATCAAGAACCATGTGATTGTCAATTAATGAAATTAATTGTTAATTTCGAGAAATAATTATGAAAAATATTTGTGAAATATTAGAGAATGATTATTTTCTTAATTGACTTGGCCCCAACCAATTAGTTGATTAGATTTGATCTAAACCATAATTGGAATTACAATCATCAAACTTCTTGCTTGAATAGGACTTGGGAATTTGCCTAGCAAATTTCCTTAAAATCAAAATTGTTTTGATTACTATATGGTATAATTTCGGTTGAACAACCGATGATCATCTCAAGTACAAAATAATCAATTTGGCATTATCCTTTCCCGAGGCGGATATGGTGTCTAGTCGGGGATCGCTGGGTCAGCGGGTTGCAACGTATGTGGTCCGCCCCACTCCCGTCGGTACTGGCCATGATAGCGGGTAGGGCCAGGATAATGTCCGAGGGATTATGATGTATTTTTCTAATTATTAAAATACGAATTAATACGTACTTTGAGAATAATATCATATATATTCAAGCATAAAATTAAGTTTGATTGATTGAATTGGATTGATAATTAATTTAATATGATTAAGTTAATTATATCCAATTGAGAATACTCTAATATGATTAGAGTTAATAATTCCCTTGGAAGAATTAATTATATGAATGTGATTCATAGTAATTAATTAAATTTGAATAAGAGGTGGAGGATCACATAAGTGACATCCATGGTCTCCCGTCAAGGCGAAGGGTTTCCGTCGCCAGGGATTGTATATAGGAGACGCCTGTACGTAGTGACGGCTCCTATATACAAGCGCATCTGGATCGGACTCTTTGCTTCTCGAAAGAGTAAGGCCGTATGCATAGTGACCCCAATATCGGATCCTCATATTATTGGGGCGATATTGTATTGCGCATAGCGAGTTCTATTCCTTTTGACGGTTGGTTCAATTGATGACGGGTCAACATCACCTTAGGGGTGGTGGGCCCCGGTGTTAAAGACCGAATTGGGAAATGCAAGTTGGACTTGCAAGGCGGAATGTATTCCCGCTTCTCTTTATTGGAGTTGCAGTTTCTCATATTATTGGGATGTAACAAAGATAAAGAGGAGATCCCAGATCTTGCTGAGATATAATGGTAAGTATATCTCTTACATTGAAAGTGATTAAGGGAATGAACTTTCATTGTTGACATGGCAAGACAACTTTGATATAAAAATTCCTAAATCAAAGTAAATTAAATATTTATATATATTTATGCAAATTTCTTATTTCAGATAATCCTTCATTAATCCCACTCAATTCTATACTCAATAATAACCAGTAAAATATCATGGATTGGACCCTTGATCCAGATATTGTACTTGCGATTGGACACATAATATATGTGGTTGCAATGTGCAAGATTCCTCATAATAATGAGAAGTGATAATTAAATAAGACAATAGGACTAAAACCCTAGGGTTTGTATGTCTCTATAAGTCTTGATCTTATCGAATGTACTTTTGAAGTGACATGTCGATGATGATCGTAATTATCAAATTAATCCTTATAAAATCAATAAAGATATTCTGGCATACATATGTGCTCTTGACATTTAATCATGAATGACATGGTTCTCTACATCATGTAGAATGGTAGCTCTATTAGAGATAATGTATTCAAATTGTTTGAATACCTACCTGAACCGATGCTTCAAAGAGTTTAGATGGATGTAGATGATGAGTGTCATCATTCTACTGTCTATACACTAGTAATTCATGAAGCTTCATAATATTCATATTATATGAATTGGGTGAAGCATGTATAAATGTTGAAATACTCTTACATTAAAATCTTTTGATTTTAACATAAGAGATCCTTAATCTTAAGCAATGGTTGTTTATAGACAAAGGGAGCGCAGTTGAAGCATGGGTTGGACCCAAGTAAGAGGTATAGTCAAAGAGTTGATTGTACTTCTGTGACTTCCATATGACATCCAAAGAGTTGGATGAATTCCAATACTGCAATAAGTTGATGTGTTGATAGTATGACTATTAAGTCTATCTAGAATCCTCAGAAAAGGACTCGGATGGAGCATCAGTATAATTTACATATAATCATCGATATTGACTTACTTATTTGATAAGGTAAAGTCTAATAATTGTATCTCAATCTTCTAATTACACTTGCAATTGGTTGCATATGTGTTAGAATATTAGAAATTTGATCTTAGGGTTTATTGGTCATCCATGTTGAAAGAGATGCAAGTGTTGCAACAATTTCCATGAGATCAATAGACTTCATATTTTCAGTGGGAACCCTTAGTCTTAGAGAATGTCCTTATGACCTAGATATTAGAATACACTCATTGTTTATTTCTAAATATTGGGAATAAACATGAAATCTGGAATAGACCTATCATAAAGAGTTATGATGGAGATATTTCAGATAGTAATCTTACATCTAGTAGACTCCACAAAATTAGAAAATTAATGAATGGTTCATTAAGATTTCTAATACTGAAAATTAAAACCTTTAAAGATCAATAGGAGGAAAAAGATCATTTGACAATGATCTGGCATCATGTTTTTAGACATTTGTTTGTTGATGTGATCAATAGACTGATAAGAGATGAACCTTTAGATTGTCTAAATGTTCAAATCTTACATACTTATGAATATTGTATTCAAAAGTAAAAATGTCCAATACATCCTTCTTTGGGAAAGGTGTAAGATGTCAAGGTATTAAGGATCTCATACATATTGATGTATGCAGATCATCTATATCATAGTAAACATTATGGATATGTGATATCTGTTAATGATTATGTATGATATGAGATTTCTTCTCTTCACCTAAGAAACCTTGAAATGTTCAAAGATTTCGCAATTTTGGTTTGAAACCAAAGTTTGAAGGAAGATGAAATGAATTTAATCTAACCAAGGTAGCCTGTACCTATTAGATGAATTCAAGAAATATCTTATGGAGATATGAATATCATTCCTATCTCAATCCTCCTAATGAACCTTAACTCAAAGGAGTTGTAGGGAGATACAATTGATCGTGTGTGACATGATTTAATCAATGATTAATCCTAGCATAATTATCTCTTAAGTTTCCAAGATATATATGTAGTAGAGACTACATTATATACTTAACAAGGTTCCATGCATGTAAGCTGGAATCTAGCACTAGAGAGTGCTACTTCATTAGGAAAATAAAGGATGGTATTAGATACCTACTTTATGACCTTGAGATTCTTAAAAGATCTCATTTTTGAGAATATGATTCTTATAGGATGACTCTCTTGAGAATCAAGATGAAAATGAAATAAAGGAACTCATTTAATCTTGAAAAGATAATGAGGCTCCTGAAATCGGAAACTAAAATAGATAATTAAAGATGAAACATTAATACCTCTTCAAATAAGTTTGAGGATGGATTCCATGTGTCAGTTAAATCTGAAAATGATCGGACTTAATGTGATGAAGCTCCTGAGGATCATGACATGGAAAGATGGATGTTAGCAATAAAAGTCTAATGTAGACTTCATATACAAGTGTTGTATATGGACCCTCGAGGATCCACCTATATGGGTCAGGCCCATTAAGATGTAAATGGATCTTCAAGAAAAAGAGGGAACCTGATGAAAAGGTAGAGACCTTTAAAGCACGGTTTGTAGCCATGAGCTACACACCGAAGAGAAGACATCGCTTGCGATCAGACTTGCTCTCCAGTGACCTTGCTTTAACCCATCAGAATATTGCTAACTATAGCTACACAACTTGTCTATGACATCTTCATGGTGTGAGACAAGATTGCATTCCTCTATGAATACCTCTCTGAGGATATTCATATGAAGTAGCCCCAGGGCTTCATGGTTGAGGAAAGCAAGGTGTGCTAGCTGAAGAACTCCATCTTTGGACTCCAATAAGTTTCTTGTAGATGGAACATAAGATTTGATGAAATCATAAATGTTGTGATTTCAGATAAAATCTTGATGAACCATGTGAAGCTTAGTGGGAGTGCCATTGTGTTCATCGTGCTAAATGTAGATATTATTCTAATCATTTAGAATGATATAAGAATAATAGTAAGTGTTTTATAATTTGGTTGTTCCATACCTTGAGATGCGATGTCAAGGATACCTCTTAGATCTTAATTCTGAAGTCGTTCAGAAGCAAAGAGAAGAGGGTATTGGGACTGTCACATTAGTAGTACACCTTGGAATTATTCCATTTTTCTAGAAAATTCCAAGAAAGGCTTCTTTCCCTTAAGAGTTGAGGAAGTGAATGCTAGAACTGCTTGCACTTGTGCATCAGTTATGAGAAGCTGAATGTATGCTATATGTGTACGAGAACCAGATGTCTACCATGCAGTGGGAGTAGTAAACTGTTACTAATCCTACTATAGAGATAAAACACTTGATTGCAGTAAAAATAATATCTTCAAAGATGATAAAACTTGGAGATAGTGATCTCAAAGTCTTATCTACAAAAGTTTAAGACCTTGTAGATAAGGGTCTTAACTGTAGATACCTTAGGAGATAGAGATCTCCAGGAATGAAGGTATTCTAATAAGGATTATGGGAATAGTGGTTATGATAATTAATAAGATGTAGTGTCAAGGACACTATAACCAACAAAAATTGAGTATCAGTTGCATGAGATGCAACATTCGCATTGGATGCGAGCACTGTTACTAGGAGATATGCAAGTGCCGTAAAAGGACTTGGCGTAGTCTCTTGGGAACAGAGTGACTGATCAGCTTACCTAGCTATTTTCTAAATAGCCTATGATTGTCACATGAGTGTGGGTTTAAATGATTAGCCCATTAATGGCTCTTTGGGCTAGTGGGAGATTGTTGGAAATGCGAGCCCACGACGAGCCATTATGCAATAAATGTTGTTGCAATTCACTCCTTGATCTAAAATGAAGAATACATAATTTGCATAATAGGTCCCTTAGTGCAACTAGGGTTATGTACCATGGCCATCTTAATAATCATACAGCTGTTGATTCAATTATTGAATCATAGAGGCTGGTGCTTGGATGAATATCTAATGAGTTAGATTGAGGACTCATCAAACACCGTTAAATGATTATTAAGAGATGATCTCCAGCCTGAGTAGGAGATGGCAATCCTATCTCATTTAGGTTGATATCTGACCGACCTCTTGATGCAGGTCCTCTGCATAGGAATAGAGATTCGGAGGTGTCGGATGAGTTAGGTCAAAGAGTTGACTTAACGAGATCGAGATAACCAAAGTCCTATATAATATGCTGTCATGATATAGGCACACATCCTCTGACCGAAGACAGATGTGTTACTATATGTCTGAGTATGTACATTTGGCAGACCAATAGGTTGATGACCTAATCAAGGTCTATACACCGGCGCGCTGGTGTGCATATAAGGGCATATGAGTAATACGATCTCTCAAAGGGATCATACAGGTTCACTACTGAACTGGAAGACATGAGCTCACTCATGAGATATTGGGAAGAATCAAATTCCGTGCGCACGGTCGTCTCGCTTTGGAAGCTTGACTGAATTTGTTGGTTTGATATATACTTTTGGAAAGTATATGATCAAGACCTTGGTATGATATATGCTTTTGGAAAGTATATGATCAATACCGACTCCCAATGATCGGATGAGAAACTTACTGATAAAACCATGAAGTAGACAATATAAAGTTGATCCAATACTTCGGGTTTAATCTGAGTCTTCCAGTATGCAGGATGTACAGGTATTGGGAATGCCTGAGGGTGATGTGATCATAAACGGTTGTATAACCATGACGCTTCCATTCCTAGGGAGTGATGAAACGGGTCTGGATTTTAGTGACTCCTCTCAGTAGAGAACTAATCTGATCTTAGTCCAAATGTTGGACATTGATCTGAATGTGATTCAGATTCAATGAGAAGATTAGATTTGCGGTCTTGATTTAATCAAGCATCTATGGGAGGCCCGAGATCTAGATTTGAGATGTGATCTCAATATCCATGTCACTATACGTGGAACGATACAATCGCCATGTCCTTATCTCCAAGTATTCGCGGAGAAAGCGCATTGTCCTTGAAAGAGTTCATGGATAATTCTATTGTTGATATATGTATCCGAGCATTGAGAAAATGGATAATTAAATGTGATTTAATTATCATGAATAATATGAATTTGATTCATATTATAAGGAGAGTTATCTTAGATAATTAAATATGATTTAATTATCAAAGATGTGAATAATGTGAATGTGATTCATATTATTTGAACACATGAGATAAAGAGATCCAAGATGATTAAATATGATTTAATTATCAAGGATAAGAATAATATGGATAGTAATATCCAATTATTCATAATATATTATAAATATGATTTATAATGTATTAGAGAGATTTAAATATAATTTATATTAGTAGATTAATTATTAATGTGTATTGGATACACATTTAATTAATTGAAAATGTAAATTACATTTTGTTTTGGGTTGTGAATTTGATTTGCAATAATTCGATGTCAAGATTGCAATATTCCCAAAATTAATTGAGAATTATTTTGGTGAATTAAAATACCAACAAATTGTTGTTGGAAATTGGATGGAGAGAAAATCAAGGAGATTGCCCTCCCCTTTTGGAAAGGAGGGGGCGGCACCAATTCCTTGAGGGAATTGGTGGCCGTCCCCCCTTCCAAAGAGGAAGGTGTATCTCCCTTATTTTCTCTCTCTCTATTTGTGTGGTTTAATTTGGTATTATATTTATTTGATTTATCTAATATATTTAATCAAAATTAAATCACAAGTTGTTGGCTTTTACCAACAACAATCTTGACCATTGGATTGTCATAAATCAATCTCATCCATTGATTTTATATGACACATGGATTGAGATCCATGGATCCCAAAACCCTATAAATAGAGAGGCATTCATGGCTCTCTCTTTACACATGCTATTGTAGCAAAACTCTCTCTCTCTCTCTTTCTTTCCAGAGGTCATCCCTCTCTCTCTCTCCCTCTCATGGCCGTCCACCATGGATGCCATGGAGAGGTTCTCCATCGCCGCGGCATCGTCGTTATGCTGCCCGTTCTTCTGCTCGTGGATCTCCGTCTTCCTCGGTGCGCCTCGCTCATGAAGAAGACGTCGGATCTCGTGTGTCGAGATCAGGAGATCCGCCGCTTGGATCCTCAACATGGATTGCGAGAAGCACGCGGTTCATCCCCACGCTCGCAAGCGTCTCCTCCGTCGGATCGGACTTGAGACAGGAGGTCTCTTCGTTTAGAGACTTGACCGCAACCACGCTTCAAGAGGTAATCCTATTACTTGTTTGTGGTTTAGATGAAACGATCCGAGAAGTGTTCTTGGATCATGTGGTTTCGTCGTATAAAAGTTTTTAAATTCAGCTGCATCAAGCAACTAGTCCGACTAGTCGCTCCTCGTCGTATTCGATACGACGCTCACGCTTCCGTGATGCGCTTGAGGATCTAACCATATCCTTCACCGCTGGCCCGGGATTCTCAAGCTAATCAAAGTAGTAGGAGCTCGCCAAGAGAGACACCGAGCCCCTCCGGGTGCCTCCCCCTATTGAGCTAGCCAGTCCGGACAAGAAGTGTTTCTTATTGGTCGAACAAGTCATCAATCCGGATAATTCTTTTTCACAGTCACCTTATTCAGTCAATGCAGAGCCTCAGTTTATCGTCTTTTTTCTTCACGAAGAGGACAGGTTCTCCCCAGGGAGAAAGACTAGGTCGCAAGAACCCCTTATCAAGTTGTTCTTGCCTTTAGTTCTTCAAGTTCAGACTTCAGAGCTCAGTTGAGAAAGTGGTGCCTGGTGCCGCCCGGTAAAACATCAATAGAGAAGTCCTCCTTGATGAATCTGTGATTCATCACTCTAAAAGTTGAAAATAGAGTCTTGTTCCCGAGTAAATAGAAGCATATTTCCCTTTATAGTGCATAATTAGCATTCATACATGCAAGCATAATATATGCATTTTAGCACTCACATCTGCATCGAATAAGAAGCCAATTCCACTTATAAAATATCCACCTATTATCTCCTCAAGAATAAAAACACCATTAGTAATAATATAGGGATAAAGGTCAGAGATCTCCTTTGTAAAACATCCAATAAAGCCCTAGAACCCCTGTCCATAAAAAGCCCATAGCTCTCTTGTACCAACTCCAAAATAGGTCTACTCACTTTCAGATGAATACACATCCAGAGACCTTTAAAATGAGACTAATTTCATCCATTTCGGAGCTCGTAGGAAGAAGTTGGGTTTTTGGGCCTCTATGTATACTATATATGTGTATATTTGTATTCCTGTATTTTTGTATCATATTTGACCTCATCTCCATTTTTGGTCAACATGAAACGTGTATATCTCATCGAGATCTACAACTTTCATGTTTTGAGTTTTTCCAAATTCGGCCTCCCTTCTCTCTCTAATCTCATTTCTTCTCGCAGCCACTCACAGCTGGCCACGTGGCGCCCTCTGATTGCGCCACGCGGCCCGCTCCCCTTGCCTTAGACGCCCACGCCCACAGCCATTGGATCTTTATCCCGATCCAACGGTTGCTCCACCTCCACGTACACCCTTTATTTCCACCGTCCGATCAAACCCCTAGGCTCATCATCACCATCCACCAGCGCATGTATCTCCTTTCGCCACGTAGCAGCCTTGCATACCCTACGATCATTTCGGGGCTGCTCCATCTGAGCCGCTAGCTCCACAATCATCGCCAACCCTTCGATCAATCACTGGAGTCAATCACGGCCGCCCGCTCGCGCTTCGTCTCCAATGCGTTACGTGGCACACCGCTAACCCTTAGATCACTTCGCCTCAGATTAAATCCAAGCCGATCCTTAGCGCTTTGATCCGGGCCGTTGGATCACAAGATCCAATCTCTCCCACGATCTCGATCTTGCGCGAGGGGCCACCCCGTTCTATTTTCGTCTCCACTCCAGTCACCTTCTCCGATCACCAACGCCACCACGACCATCACCACTCTTCCCTCATCCTCGCCAGCTCCCTCACTCCCCACGACTCCCACTAGAGTCGCCCCACAACGACCTCGAACACCACCTTCCAACGACTCCTGCCATCACCTTCACCCTATAAATCATCACCCTCCGGCCACGTTCTTCCCTATCCGCCATTACGAGAGGAACCCTTGAGCTCAGAGCAATCTATTGGTGACAACAATTGAGCGCATCTCCGAGCGAAGACAGGCCTTCACCTCCGGCGAGATCCACGACGTCGCCACGCCGTGTTGCAACTCCTCCGATGAGTTGCGTGAGCTCAGGCCCTCTACCGACCTTCGAGCGACGACCAGGAGCCCAGACCCGAGCTCCATCCCCCAGGTAGCATCCTCCATTCTCCTCTGATCTTCTTCTTATTTTCTCCTTTGATTTCTCCGATTTAATTCGCCCTCCGCAATCATCTTCTCGCTCCACCGTCCTCCCTCCGAGCTCCGCGACGGAGCTCCGATCTTCGCATTACCATTATTTTCCTCAAACGTCGTACCCCACCTTTCACCGACGCCAGCTCCGCCACCTGGGCGGAGCTCGATTACCGGACACCCCCACTGCTACGCAGGCCTCGCCTTTCACCCATCACAACTCCACAAGCACGCGCACGCTTCGGCTATAGCTCTAACCCCCTGCAGGTGATATCCCTTGGATTGGCCGGAGGCTCGTTGGAGCTTCATGTGAGCTCCTCCGCCACCGAGCTCCAGCGCACCTCCTTCCCCTCTGAAACGATCGGACGCTTCGCCGCCTCGCCCCGCATCTTCCGAGCTACGTCACAGTCTCCCGCGCCCCTCACCGGCGGCTGGAGGACAGGGCGAAGCAAGCCCAGCATCGCTGGAGCCCCGCCTTCTCCTCCGCAGGAGGCGGAGGGCCGTTGGGGACGACATTCCACAGCCGTTCGATCATCTTGATCGAACGGTCAGAAGCACTCCACGACGACTCCTGCCGCAACCGTTGGATCAGCTGTGATCCTACGGGCTTGATCACGCCACGTCGCCATCAGCAAGAGCAGTCGAGGGCTGTTGAATCCCTCTAGATCCAACAATGCTTCATCGTTCACGTCGCCCTCTTCATCGAGCTCCAGGCAATGTTGGATCAATCTAGATCCAACGGTCACTAATCGACCACGTCGTCACATCAGGAGCGAGCCCACCACCGTTGGATCAATCAATGATCTGACGAACTCAGACACGCCACGCGTCATCAGCCAACCGCCATTGGATCGTCCTTGATTGCACGGTCCAGATCGCGCCACGTCATCCGATCCGAGCCTCTTCCCCGACCATTAGGCTTGGATCACCCGAAGATTCTCCGAGCCTCATCCGAACCTCCAGAGCAGTCGAGCCTCACTCCGAGCCTCCGACGTCCACCGAGCCTAGGGCACCTCACGTGATCCGCACGTGTGGCTTGGGTAAATTGCATTGAGGCCCCTGGAAGTTTCCGATATTACATTTCAGTCCCTACGAAGCGACCCCACGTGAGGAGCACGTGTGTCTGTGGAGAAATTGCATCTACACCCATGCATTATAGGTAATTGCATAATAGTCCTTGTCAGCATATTTTATTTTTAGCAATTTTAATTCCTGTATTGCATTTATACCCTTGTCTTTGCACGCATATTTAGGCATTCATCTTAGTTTATTTTTGAGTTTTAAAAATTGTATTGTGTAGCATACATTGTCCTCCTCATTATGTGACACTTGGCATAATTTTGTAATATCAGTGGATTTTTTATTAATTAATTAGTTCATTTTTGTCATATTTTGCCCAATTTAACCTTTTAATTAATAGTAATTTCGCTGTGACTCCAAAAATTCCTAAAAAAATCACATTAGATCTAGGATAATTAGCTTCACCTTGCATAAAAATTTCATCTCAATTGCACGCATTTCGAGGCCTAAATAAATTATTTGGTGATTTCCTTAATTTATTTTTAATAAGTTTATTTCACATCAAAATTAAAGTCTGATAATTTTCCTGGGTTCCTCATCTTTAGATCTATCTAAGATAATTTTTATTCCCAAAAATATTGTGATTTGATATTTATTAAAATTAAATTGGTCAAAATCACCCTGCGTTAATTTTTATTTCATAGTTAATTCATTTAGTGTCAGAAAATTCTAAAAAAATAGGGTAGCTCAATTTCATTATATTTCATCATCTGGCCAAGTTTCATCATTTTAGGACTTCATTTGATTATTTATCTGATTTAACTTTAAAACTGGCCTTATTTTGCATGTGTCTTGCATAAAAAATCGAAAAAGACCAAAAATATTCCCTCTAAAAATCGAACATTGGAATTTTGCTAAAAATTTACCTAAGGAGACAGCTGCCTCCCTGAGTTCGACCTTAGATTCCCAAGTAAAAAAATTACCGCTCGAGATTAACTTGAATATAATTGAAAGTGGTTTTTGATTCGCTCTCGTTATCTGACTGCAACGAATAGTACAAATTAATTTGGACATTAATTTACTCGAATTAACAAGGGTAGCGGGAGCGCTTATCAAAATGGCGTCGTTGCCGGGGAGGCACGGCTTACGTTAATTTGCAATTATTTCTGAGTGTTTGATTTTCTATCCCCGGGTAGTCTGACCCCCGGTTTTCTTGTGAATATTTTCTGTCTTTTAATTTTTGTATTTTTTGTGTCATTCTCTATCTGACCTCAATTTATTTCTGTGTGAGGAGCGCGAGGAGTCGAAGATGCTTCGAAGATTTGGCATTTTAATTTTTTGAGTGATTTGAGAGAATTGTATTTTTATTTTATTTCTTTAATTTTTTGCATCATTTCCAGCGATTCCCGTTTGGGTTCTCGCGTGTGTAAATATAGTGGAACCGTGTCCCCGTGTGTTGTGTGGTTTGAATGGTAATTTAGGCTTGCACTAGCGGCTCCTCGAGCCACTCTAGGACTTGCTTGTGATCGTAATTTTAGGACCACACAACCACTGAAAAGACACATTTAGATCACAGATCTAGCCAAATCAACATGTTCCTCACTCGCTAATAGAATTGCTTGTCCAGGAGCGGATTTTGTCGCTTGCATATGCATGTAGTGTAAAGTTTTCAATTCTGTTTTGCATCCTGCATAAAAGCGAAGGGATCACTGTAAGTCTTCTTAACTCAGCATACACATCATTGTTTTTCGTGCATTGGCTTTTCTCGATTTCCCCCTCTGTTTTTCACATTTAATTTAAACAGAAATCGGGACTGGACGATAGGCGTGCTGTGTGGTGGGACTAATAAGTGAGAACTGAACTTAAAATCGGGACTGCTAACATTATTGACCAAAAAAATTCAATAAAAATTGGAAAATCTGTTTGCGGGAGACTAATCCCCGACCTTGTTTTCAGGCTGAGTGAGGGTACTTGAGTATGTGTGAACACCTTAAGGCAGAGCCCAAATCCCCACCTTCCATATTACGTACCGACTAATCCTAGCGAATATCACAAGTTGAATTTTCAAGGTTCACTGACTAGTACCAAGTAGCCTCCGCCTGTCTCAGGTAGATAGGGGCAAAATTACGGTACTTCGCGACAAGTTGCCAGTAACCCCCCGGGGTGAAGTTTCAGCCTTGTCAGCCTCCGCCTACTTGCAGGTAGATAGGGGCAGGTCTTTGAATCTATCAACTTGGGATAGGAGCGAAGAAAGGAAGGACCGGCGGTATCTTAGGAGACAGGTTAAACAGGGAAGATGCATCCGGCTCTGAGCCGACTTCCCTTTAGGCCGCGTAATCCTTGCTATCTTGCTTGAAAAATCACACTTAAAATATACAAGATTAATTGGACTCGATTTCGAGTCCTTCACTGTGTTGAGTGTGAACCCAGGGTCTTGGATTGAATTGTTTGCTTCAGGTAGGAGTCAAATCCTATCTTCACTTAGAACTCCCATTTCTTCTCGCCAAATCAAGATGAGTGAATGGGGGGATATCGACTCTTTATTCACCAATCTCTCTTTGAGCCCCCCACGAAACTCCTCTTCATCGGCCCAAGCGCACCTTGGACCACCCAGGACTCATGACCCTCTTGAGTTCTAGTTCCCTCACACCCAGGGTGGTTACTCTCAAACCAACCCTTTCCTCTCCTCCGAGCTCACCGAGGAAGACCATCGCCTCGGTAAGAATCCCTTCCTTGATTTGTCCTCTGACACCGACATTGTTTCATACCCAGTACTAGAGGATAAGATGCCACCTAAGCAGCCACCAGATGAGGATCAATTGCGACAAATTCTTAATCGCCCTGCCACAGCCGAACAACAAAATGCAGATCTCACGGCTAGAATGGGACAGATTATTGCAGCAGGAGGAATCAACCGATCAATGGTTGATACCTAGAACCCAGCGGAGAATGAGATTCAAAGTTGGTTGGCACCAGCGGTTCCCGCTGAAGTATTTGAGCTCAAGCCCCATTTCCTTAGACTGCTACCGAAGTTCAACGGAAATGCCCATGAAGAACCATATGCCTTCCTCTGAGACTTCGAGCTGGTTTACAACAACCTTAGCCATCCTAGTGTTGGGCAAGACTACATTAGACTGAAGGCCACCCCATTTGCCTTAGGAGATAAGGCAACACATTGGCTAAAAAACCTAGGGGTGATATGTACAACCTAGTTGCAGTTCAAAGACTTATTTCTGAAGAAGTTCTACCCTCTCAGTAGGACTAACCAAATGAGAACAAAGATCGCCAGTTTCTCCCAGGGACCCAGTGAACCATTCCATGATGCCTGGGATAGGTTCAATGACTTAGTTCAGAAATGTCACTGCCACGACATTTCTAAGGTGATCTTAGTCCAGACCTTGTTCTGTGGTTTAACCCCGGAGATGCAGGGGTTAGTCAGCGCCGCCTGTGGAGGAAGCTATCTGAATAAGAACGAGAATGATGTATGGAAGACCCTAGAGCAGATGGCGAAAACCGGCAGGTCGCAGACCACCAGGGCCTATAAGTTGTCTCCCTCAATCCTATCCAACGAGACAACCCGGAGGACTGTAGCGGATCTGACCGAGGACCTCATTCCCAGTATGGGGATGATTGCTGATAAGTTAACCATGGTCGAGCAGATCCACAAGAGGGTCACTGACCTTGAGTCTCTCTCACGTCTGCCGAAGCAAGTGGAGGAACTTACTGAGAAGGTAGCTAAGATGAAGCTAGCTGCCCCTTCTGCACCACCCGCACCTGTGCACAGAGTCCATCTTGTACAGGAGCAGGCACCGGGGCCTCAGAGCGGCTGAGTGGAGGATCAGACTTACACCCAACAGGACCAGCATGCACCCCCACAAGCGGAGATCGGATACGAGGAGCCTCCGCAGGTTTTCGAGATCAACGGGCTGTGGTACAGCCGTAACCCCGTCAGCAGACAGTCGGGGATGGGGAACGGTCAGCCTCACCGACCTACCCCAGCTTACCAAGGAACCAGCTCCGTCCCCGCACCACACTTTGTTCAATCCAGGTCCGAATAAGGGTACCAGCCTCAGCAGCACCAGCAGCAGCAACACACCTTTCAGCAGGGCCAGGCACCGTCCCACCAGCAACAGCAGTATGGGCATGGCCAGCAAGGCCAGTACAGGACCTCATCCGCAAGTCAACATCAGCCAGCCCAGCCCACCGAATTAGAGTCCCTCACCTTGGCGATCCAGACCCTGTCTGATAGGGTCCAACAGATCCAGAATGACTATCTGGATATGAGAACCGATCTGAATCGTGTCTCTCATACCCAGGATCAACAGATAGCGTCAAAGACCCCAATTCCCGCACAGGTTCAGGCCAACCCGAACAGCTTAACCCGTGGCCAGAACCGACTTCATGATCAGGTATATTATTCAGATAATTATTTATCTGAACATGAGATCCTTTTGTATGATAATGTGAATCATATGTACCTCAGGAGCGGAAGGACCGTGACCATACCTGATCAGGCACGGGCACCGAAGGAAGGAGCCACCAAGTCTCTACCTGAGGAGAACTTGGAGGAAGAAGAGGAGCAGCACCACTATCACCACCGACAGAAGAAGAGGACGTCTGGGTCCTCGAAGCAGCAATCCTACATCAGCAGAGAGTCCAGCGGAACCGATGAAGAGCCCGCACCTCCATCTGAGGAGGATCGTCAAGAAGTCGCGGAAGACGCATCACCGGTTCGTCTCAGCATTTTCCTTTTAGTCAGAGTCAGGGTCCGAGTCTGTTTAAGAGTCCGAGTCGTGTACAGAACTCAGTTCCAGATTCCAATGAAAATATTTCAGTTTCAGAACATGAGTTAGAGTCAATAATCCCTTTCCCCCGAGCTCTCAAGGGTGGAAAAAAGAAAATCAAAAAAATCCAAAAAGATGACCCTGAGATGGCAGAATTCTACAACAAACACATCAAGGTCACAATCCCCTTTGACAAGTACGTGGAGATGACTCCTGCATTTCAAAAATACCTTAAGGTGAGATGCACACCTACTAGGGTTAGCAGGAAGACCAAAAGCCGTGTTGAGAAACACGTTCTGTCATAAGCCACGACTTGTGCAATAAAGAACTCGTTTCCAAGAAAACGAAGAGACATGGGTGCACACTATGTGGTGAGTCATGTTGATGACATCGCATTTGCACGCACTCTCCTAGATAACGGTTCCTCAATTAACTTGATGCCTACAACCCTCTATGAGCAGCTTAATCTCGGACCTCTTAGGAAATCTAGAGCCCTCCTGCAGTTCGTTGATAAATCAACCAAGAGGTCCCAAGGAAAATTGAGAAATGTTGTGATCAAAGTCGAGGGCCAGGAATACATGGTGGACTTCACTGTCCTAGATATGGAAACCCCTCGTAATTGGAGAGATTCCCAGATCATCTTAGGCAGGCCCTTCCTTAGAATAGCAGGGGCCTTGTTTGATTATAAGATCAGGAAGATCCAGTTCCAAACTCCAGGAAGAGATGAGGAACTCGAGATGAAGCAGACCAGATGGCAGAGACCGGATTCCGAATCCAGCACCGAGTACTCTTCAACTGAAGCAGACTGTGATCATGTAGACACAATTGGGCCATGGAGACAGAACCCATCCAGCACCGATGAGTCCCTCCCCTCCAGAGATGATCCCGTGCATGAGTCAGTTTGCGAGGTCCTCAGAGACGAGTACAACTCAGAACTTGCATCACCCTACATCTTCAATGACTTAGAGGCCCAAATCAGCATGTCAGTCCTTCCCTCTTTAGGACAATCGGAAGATGAGGATGACGAGTCAGACGTGGCTTTTGCCGATTGCATGGAGGCCCTTGACGATCCGACTCCAGAGCCGAATAACTTGGTGGTAGCAATTACAGAGAAAGATCCAGCCACTTCCAACACCGAGCCAGATTCGATTGAGCCAGATTTCATAGATGATCACAGTAAATCTGAGCTCAAGCCCTTACCCACAACACTGAAATACGCCTTCCTTGCGGGTCAGGATAAGAAATATCCGGTCGTCATTAGTTCGCGATTGACCGAGGAGCAGGAATCTCGCTTGTTAGAGATCCTGGAGAAAAACCGCAAGGCGATAGGCTGGAGCATCTCCGATTTTATCGGAGATTTATCAAGGATTTTTCTAAGATTGCCCGACCTCTAATTGAGCTTTTAGGCAAAGACATGGAGTTTGTTGTTGATCACAAATGTCTTGAGACCTTTAAGCTATTACAAGGAATGATCATGGACGCACCTATCCTACAAACCCTAGATTGGTCTCTACCTTTTGAGATCATGACGGATGCCTCAGACTTTGTTGTTGGGGCTGTGTTAGGACAGAGAAGGGATGGCGTCCCGTTTGCAATTCACTATGCAAGCAAAGTACGTGATACCGCTCAGCGTAACTATACAGTTACAGAAAAGGAGATGCTTGCGGTAGTATTTGCCTTGGACAAATTCAGATCTCATTTAATTGGATCCAAGGTAATCGTGTTCACAGACCATACGGCACTACGATACTTAATGGAGAAGAAGGACGCAAAGACGCGTCTTCTTCGATGGATTTTACTTATCCAGGAGTTTGACTTGGACATCCGTGATAAACCTGGAAAGAAGAACGTAGTAGCCGATCATCTCTCTGGTCTCGATGATCTTAATACTTCTGAGGATTCGCCTATTTGAGACTCCTTCCCTGATGAGTCGATTTTTGTTGTCAACTCACTCCCATGGTATGCCAACATCGTGAACTATCTTGTCTCCAAGAAAATTCCCGAAAATTGGCCCAAGAGCCACATCGATCGACTGAAGTCGGACGCTAGACACTACCATTGGGAGGATTCGATCCTTTTCTTTGAAGAATCGGATTGTGTCTGGAGACGGTGTATTGCTCAGGAGGAATACCAGAGTGTATTTTCTTTATGCCACAGCTTAGAGGCAGGAGGACACCACTCCGAGAAGAGGACCGCATGGAAGGTACTTCAGTGTGGATTTTACTTGCCGACTCTATTTCGTGATGCCATCACCTTTGCGAAGTCGTGCCCAGTATGTCAGAGAATGGGAGGAACCGTTGGTTCCAAGGATGAGATGCCAATGCAGCCTGTCATCATATGATGTCTTCGATGTCTGGGGCATCGATTTCATGGGCCCATTCCCTGTTAGCCACGGATTCGAGTACATCCTTCTTGCGGTAGATTATCTATCCAGGTGGGTGGAGGCTATCCCGACCCGAGCCGCAGACAACAGGACTGTCTGTAAATTCATCAGAGAATACATCATCTCTAGGTTCGAGATCCCCAAAATGATGATATTAGACGGGGGTAGCTACTTTGTAAATCGGGAGGTGAAGAAACTCCTGAAGGACTACGGCATCGAACACCGTGTCGCTAGTCCTTACTACCCACAAACTAATGGTATGGCTGAGATGTCGAATCAGGAGGTGAAGACTATATTGTAAAAGCTTGTCTACCCAGACAGGAAGGACTGGTCTCAGATTTTGGATCAGGTCCTATGGGCGTATAGGACAACTTACAAGACACCGTTAGGAACCTCCCCATTCCTAATGGTATTCGGAAAGCTGTGCCATTTGCCCGCAGAACTAGTGCATAAATCAGAATGGGCAATCAAGAAGGTCAACTGGAACACACACCATGGGCAGAAGCAGAGAGAAATGGATCTGAATGAGCTTGTGGAAGTCAGAAACCGCGCATATGCCAACAGTTTGGTGTACAAGGACAAGGTGAAGCGTTGGCATGATAGATTTATCAGACGAAAGACCTTTGTTCCTGGACAGAAGGTATGATTGTTTAATGCTAGGCTGAAGATCTTCTAAGGCAAGTTGAAGTCCAAGTGGACATGCCCATTTGTCGTCCGTACGGTGCATGATAGTGGATGTGTCGAGATCTCAGATCTCGCAGATGATGCACCGACATTCCTGGTGAATGGACAACTGTTGAAGCACTTCGTCGAATCCAATGAGCAGTTAGTCCATATTGAGGAGATTGTATTCATGCGCGAGACAGATTCAACAGATACACCTCGAGCCGCGTATGAGACCTTGCAGCAATGAGCTCTAGCCATCAGCAGCATCTTGAAAGATTCAGACCAACTCACTTGTATATATCATCATTCCTGTACATTCTGTCCTTTCTCCCCCGCGACTCTAGTAACCCATCCCCGCCTCATTAAATCACTATCTTGGACTATACTTAGGATGACCAGATCCTAAGTATAGGGGGGATGAGCCACCTGAGTCGGTTCACTGTACATTCTCCAGATCACATTGGTCCTCATACTCACTTCCGTCCTATACGTAGGCTGACCTGAGCCTAAGTATAGGGGGGACCAATGCCCGCATTGTATATTCATCCATTTCTCCTCTTGCCCTCGTCCGTCCGTTTGATCTTCTTCTGCACTTAGGCTGCCAGAGCCTAAGTATAAGGGGGCGGAGCGACTTCTATACTCATTTTTGTTATTTTAGCTCTCATACGCTTAGCATGAGCTATGTCTTTTTCCTCGCTTTTCATGCTCTGAGGACATAGCACACGCTAAGTATAGGGGGCGTGTATATATTACATATATACTTTACCCATAGCTCGTACTTTCGCGTATTTTCGTATATATTTTGCAATAATTACGGGTGGGTCAAAATTCAAAAAAATGAAAAAAAATGAAAATGAAAAAATAGGCTTCTTATTTACTCTTGCATATCATCTCTACATCTGAAAAGAAAAAGAGTCTTGCATTTCATTCATCTATATAGCATGCCATCTGCACTTCATCTGCATATCTTGCATATGCAAAGTGAAAAGCTAGTGGGTTCTGAACCAAGTTATGAGTAGATATTGAGGATGGACTTGATTTTACCTTAATCCACCTAATTTCAGAGGAACCTTATAGGAACTGAAGTTAAGATTTCTCAGGTCAAGTGACTTAATTCTTTGAGTCCGCAAGTCTATGTTCACATGTCATCTTTATTAGTCTAAGTAGAATATCTCGTGCACACGCATGATTCTTTTAGATAATGACCTAACTTGGACAAGCACAATGCACGTAGCTCTTCATTGATGAGGTGGTGAGGAGGTAGAATCCTTTAGCTTGGAGTGGCACACGGGTGGAAACATCCATCCTCCTCTAGGGAGGGTAGTGCATCTCAACCTAGTCTGGTGGCGTTGACATCTAAGGACGGGATGCTGTAGGTTGCAATAATGCTTCAAAAGAGGGATAGCCTACTGGCTCAAGAGGAAAAACTCCTGATGTACATGCTGCACCTTATATATAGTTCAAAAAAAAGAAGAAAAGAAAAAAAGAAAAAAACTCCAAAAAAATAGACAGGCCAGATAAAAAAAATACCTGTCGGAGTATGTATATTAGCAAAGAAATGCAGCTGGATGACTTGGCTACACTGGTCAGGCATCCCGGGATAGGTAGCTACACTGGCTACCGTCCATTCTTTTCTCTACCCCCTCCTCTTGAGCTGGTCGCACTTGAACTTAGAAGGGAATACCCCGCTCCTCGAGGAAAGAGTTACTGGACGGGGTTATTTGAGTTACCTTATTAGAGGAGGCTGGTTCTGAGCCATTTCTGATGTGGAGAGCTATTTTACACTTACACAGTACAAGTAAGAATCATAGTCATCAGAAATATGCGTTTGAGGATTTGTTCTGACCTGACTGTTGAGGCGTCTTGAATAGAATACTTGTGGAACTTGAAGTCTGTTAGGTCTTAAGTTCATGTCCCAATATGGTTCCGTCACACAATTAATCCAAAGGTCGAGTCAAGCTCCATTTTCAACTTTTGTTCATGACCTTGGTATGGAACCCAAAATCATTTCACTCTTGCATTTCATTTTAGTTGCTCGGGGACGAGCAAGGTTTAAGTATAGGGGGTTGATGAATATGTGATTCATCACTCTAAAAGTTGAAAATAGAGTCTTGTTCTTGAGTAAATAGCAGCATATTTCCCTTTATAATGCATAATTAGCATTCATACATGCAAGCATAATATATGCATTTTAGCACTCATATTTGCATCGAATAAGAAGCCAATTCCACTTATAAAATATCCACCTATTATCTCCTCAAGGATAAAAACACCATTAGTAATAATATAGGGATAAAGGTCAGAGATCTCCTTTGTAAAACATCCAATAAAGCCCCAGAACCCCTGTCCATAAAAAGCCCATAGTTCTCTTGTACCAACTCCAAAATAGGTCTACTCACTTTCAGATGAATACACATCCAGCGAACTTTAAAATGAGACTAATTTCATCCAATTCGGAGCTCGTAGGAAGAAGTTGGGTTTTTGGGCCTCTATGTATACTATATATGTGTATATTTGTATTCCTGTATTTTTGTATCATATTTGACCTCATCTCCGTTTTTGGTCAACATGAAACTTGTTTATCTTATCGAGATCTACAACTTTCATGTTTTGAGTTTTTCCGAATTCGGCCTCCTTCTCTCTCTAATCTCATTTCTTCTCGCAGCCACTCACAGCTGGCCATGTGGCGCCCTCTGATTGCGCCACGCGGCCCGCTCCCCTTGCCTTAGCCGCCCGCGCCCACAACCATTGGATCTTCATCCCGATCCAACGGTTGCTCCACCTCCATGTACACCCTTTATTTCCACCGTCCGATCAAACCCCTGGGCTCATCATCACCATCCACCAACGCTTGTATCTCCTTTCGCCACGTAGCAGCCTTGCACACCCTACGATCATTTCGGGGCTGCTCCATCTGAGCCGCTAGCTCCACAATCATCGCCAACCCTTCGATCAATCGCTGGAGTCAATCACGACCGCCCGCTCGTGCTTCGTCTCGAACGCGCCACGTGGCACACCGCTAACCCTTAGATCGCTTCGCCTCAGATTGAATCCAAGTCGATCCTTAGCGCTTTGATCCGGGCCGACTCCGTCTTCTACCTCTGGCCCCCCTCTCTTCCACGATCTTGATCTTGTGTGAGGGGCTGCCCCTTTCTATTTTCGTCTCCACTCCAGTCACCTTCTCCGATCACCAACACCACCACGACCATTACCACTCTTCCCTCATCCTCGCCAGCTCCCTCACTCCCCACAACTCCCACTAGAGTCACCCCACAACGACCTCGAACACCACCTTCCAGCGACTCCTGCCATCACCTTCACCCTATAAATCATCGCCCTCCGGCCACGTTCTTCCCTATCCGCCATTACGAGAGGAACCCTTGAGCTCAGAGCAATCTATTGGTGACAGCAATTGAGCGCATCTCTGAGCGAAGATAGGCCTTCACCTGCGACGAGATCCACGATGTCGCCACGCCGTGGTGCAACTCCTCCGACGAGTTGCGTGAGCTCAGGCCCTCTACCGACCTTCGAGCGACGACCAGGAGCCCAGACCTGAGCTCCATCTCCCAGGTAGCATCCTCCATTCTCCTCTGATCTTCTTCTTCTTTTCTCCTTTGATTTCTCCGATTTAATTCGCCCTCCGTAATCATCTTCTCGCTCCACCGTCCTCCCTCCGAGCTTCGCGACGGAGCTCCGATCTTCGCGCTACCATTATTTTCCTCAAACGTCGTACCCCACCTTTCACCGACGCCAGCTCCGCCACCTGGGCGGAGCTCGATCACCGGACACCCCCACTGCTACGCATGCCTCGCCTTTCACCCATCACAACTCCACTAGCACGTGCACGCTTCGGTTATAGCTCTAACCCCCTGCATGTGATATCCCTTGGATTGGCCGGAGGCTCGTCGGAGCTTCATGTGATCTCCTCCGCCACCGAGCTCCAGCGCACCTCCTTCCGCTCTGAGACAATCGAACACTTCGCTGCCTCGTCCCGCATCTTCCGAGCTATGTCACAGTCTCCCGTACCCCTCGCCGACAGCTGGAGGATAGGGCGGAGCAAGCCTAGCATCGCCGGAGCGCCGCCTTCTCCTCCGCAGGAGGCGGAGGGCCGTTGGGGACGACATTCCACAGCCGTTAGATCATCTTGAGCGAACGGTCAGAAGCACTCCACGACGAATCCTGCCACAACCGTTGGATCAACCGTGATCCTATGGGCTTGATTACGCCACGTCGCCATCGACAAGAGCATCCGAGGGCCATTGGATCCCTTTAGATCCAGCGGTGCTTCATCGTCTACGTCGCCCTCTTCATGGAGCTCCAGGTACCGTTGGATCAATCTAGATCCAACGGTCACTAATCGACCACGTCGTCACATCAGGAGCAAGCCCACCGCCGTTGAATCGATCAATGATCTAACGGACTCAGACACGCCATGCGTCATCAGCCAACCGCCATTGGATCGTCCTTGATTGCACGGTCCAGATCGTGCCACGTCGCCCGATCCGAGCCTCTTCCCCGATCATTAGGCTCGGATCACCCGGAGCTTCTTCGAGCCTCATCCGAACCTCCAGAGCAGCTGAGCCTCGCTCCGAGCCTCCGACGTCGACCGAGCCTAGGGCACCTCACGTGATCCGCACGTGCGGCCTGGGCAAATTACATTGAGGCCCCTAGAAGTTTCTGATATTACATTTCAGTCCCTGCGAAGCGACCCCACGTGAGGAGCACGTGTGTCTGCGGAGAAATTGCATCTACACCCCTGCATTATAGGTAATTACATAATAGTCCTTGTTAACGTATTTTATTTTTAGCAATTTTAATTCCTATATTGCATTTATACCCCTGTCTTTGCACGCATATTTAGGCATTCATCTTAATTCATTTTTGAGTTTTAAAAATTGCATTGTGTAGCTTACATTGTCCTCCTCATTATGTGACACTTGGCATAATTTTGTAATATCAGTGGATTTTTTATTAATTAATTGGTTCAATTTTGTCATATTTTGCCCAATTTAACCTTTTAATTAATAGTAATTTCTCGGTGACTCCAGAAATTCCTAAAAAAACACATTAGATCTAGGATAATTAGCTTCACCTTGCATAAAAATTTCATCTCAATTGCACGATTTTGAGGCCTAAATAAATTATTTGGTGATTTCCTTAATTTATTTTTAATAAGTTCATTTCACATCAAAATTAAGGTCTGATAATTTTCCTGGATTCCTCATCTTTAGATCTATCTAGGATAATTTTTATTCCCAAAAATATTATGATTTGATATTTATTAAAATTAAATTGGTCAAAATCACCCTGCATTCATTTTTAATTCATAGTTAATTCATTTAGTGTCAGATAATTCTAAAAAAATTAGAGTAGCTTAATTTCATTATATTTCATCATCTAGCCAAGTTTCATCATTTTAGGACTTCATTTGATTACTTATATGATTTAACTTTAAAATTGGCCTGATTTTGCATGTGTCTTGCATAAAAGATCGAAAAAGACCAAAAATATTCCCTCTAAAAACCGAACATTGGAAATTTGCTAAAAATTCACCTAAGGAGACAACTGCCTCCCTGAGTTCGACCTTGGATTCCCAAGTAAAAAAAATTACCGCTCGAGATTAACTTGAATATAATTGAAAGTGGTTTTTGATTCGCTCTCGTTATCTGACTGCAACGAATAGTAAAAATTAATCTGGACATTAATTTGCTCGAATTAACAAGGGTAGCGGGAGCGCTTATCACTCCTCTCTCTGAGGAGGTAGACATGGAAAGACATCACGAAAGTCCTGTACAATATCAAAATTTTCCCTGAGAAGACTCTGTGCTAATTATACTAGTTAGGTATGTGGTGCAACCGCATATGGCTTGCATTAGATGATTGGGCTGAGATAATCACTCGATCGCCTCGTCGAAGGCCATGGATTACCACCATCATATACTAAGCTGGTTAGGTCTACTAAGTCAGGACCACTTTCTTGTGTCTGCAATACACTACAGCATAGTGTTCCCATAACCCCCAATATGACATCAAAGTCCTAATATATTCTAGTTGCAGAATTAGGTTGGAACAATGACTGCTTTATCAAGGAGCATCCAACTCTTCTCCATCATCAAACATGTAATTCTAAATCATACTACTTCCGTCGGATAATAACATCAAATGAACTTGTTGTTGGCTCTTATCTTTTTTTAGTTAGATTAGGACAACATTTTGAGTGATTGCTCATACGAGTCATTCTCATCTCGGAACCAATACACAACTCTTTAAGTCATCTCTTGCACTTAGCATATACCATGTCAAGCTCATATATCTTCCCATCAATTATTATTCTTTCTTATGGCTTCTTGATGAATAGTCATTCATCTACCTTTATTCTTCCATCTTGCATTTAAATCCCTATCAAAACACATGTAAATACAACTGACTTGCATAAATTAGAACTCACATATTAACATGTAAATATTGTATAAATACTTGTATTTAAATTTAAAATAAAAGAATAAAGAAAAGAAAAGATAAATAAATAAAGTATCAAAGATAGTGAATGACTCCAAACCCTGAGAACATATCAATATTGAACTAATCGACAAAGAATAAAGTAGAGGAAGATAAGGTCAATATAATGTATATTAAAAACCCTAATTTTCATTCTTGAAAAGTTTACTTGATTTTATTTTTCATTTTATACACCTCAAATAATAAAATGATCTACATGAAACTTGTACAAAAAATACATAGAAAAATATAAAGATAATTGCACATAAAAATAAGGCATCGTGTACTTGGGATACACATATGGAAAAGCCGTAAACCAAACTCCATGGATCCATATCTTCTCCATACAAGCTCAAATTTCATTAAACTCATCTACATTATATTAAAAAATAAATTATCTATCTAATGATGGTATTTCATAAAAATGAAGGTAAGAAGCAAAAGTTGGTTGTCTGGGGTCTCATTATACTATATACATGTATATTTTATTCATATTATGTATTCTTTATATTTTATTCTTCTTATATTTTTAAACACTTGTATATATTATTTGAAGCTTATTAAAAATATAATGACAGAATAAAACCATTAAAATATATTAAAATAAATAACACAATAAACTATATAGATATATTATACCTACAATGTATATACATATATTTATTAAAGTATACAAATAAAATCAGAAAAATAAAATAAAAATATGTAAATGTGTATTTAAATATATTATAAATATATAAAATGCATTTATATGATAATAAAATTAAAAATACAAAATAAAAATACAATACTCAAAATATAGGCAAATATACCTATGTATATATACTTGTAAAAATTAACACTAAATAAGGTTATTAAAATAAAAATACCCATAAAATAGTACATAAAATAATACACATTTTTTATTTTGAATATTAATTAATAAAATCATTTATTATTTCTTTTTGAATTTATTGAATTTCAATCATGTTTAGTCATTTTATGCGCTGATGTGGACTAGTGGGGGCACTTGGACAGTTGACCTGGGGTCAACTGTCCATCCCTCCCCCCTCTCCTCTGCTAGATGCATCAGAACCACCAACCCCTATTCTTCGCCAAATTCTTGCGCATGATCCATTGCTCGATGCACTTCTTTCTCCCACGCTACACCTTCTTCCTCTGTTTGTCCTTTATTTCTTTTCTGTTGTCCATCGCTCTTTGTGCCCTATTCCACCTCATCTGTGCCTCACTACTTGTCCACATCACCGTTGTCGCACCCTTCCACCACGTGAGGCGCCGCCTTGCCACCTCTCTAGCAGAGCCCGTACCACCTATCTCTGCCTTGCAGGTCTGCTCCACCTTGGTCTCTCTACCGCACACCTTGGTCGTCCTCCCTTCTCCACACTCCGTGCCTACAAACAACCACGCCAGTGCGTTGACCGCCTCAATACTCCGTGCCCCTCGCTGAACTCCATAAGGCATCGTCTCGTTACTCGCGCACTAACTTCATCTCTGCCCTCTTTCAGCTGCTTGCCGCCATCGCCCCCTTCCTCCGCAGTCAATTCCACAACCATCTTCACCGATGCACGACCAGGCTTCACCGCCCTCGGCCCGCTTCACCAACCTGTAGCCTCCCCGCTCCTGCCGCGAGCATCATCTCCACCTGCATAAACGCGCCTCACCGTGCCTCAGCCCACACCACCTCCGTTGATCGCCAGAGCCGCCCAGCGAACGACTCTACAGACAGTCACAGCTGGCCGCTAGCCCCTTGCGTGGAGGAGAACCGCCTCGTCTCGCCCTCGGGAATCACGCCGCCTGCACTCTCCTCGTGCTCATCCCTACCTCACGTGCAGGGCACGTGAGAGCGGAAAATTGTACTAACGCCCCTCCCCTTCCAAACTTTCACGCACTTGACCTATTGGGAAAATTGCAATCACCCTCTGGGATTTAGGTAATTGTATTTGCAACTTTTTGTTTTGGTTCATGTTTCTGTAAATTGCATTTAGAGCCTTGCATTTATCTTGTAATTTGAACATTATTTTCACATCAATTTTAATTTATCTTGTAATTTGAACATTATTTTCACATCAATTTTAATTTCCAAAAATTGATTATTGTAGTTCAACTATTTCTTTATCTAATGAGCATTTATGTGCATTTTGTGAGTTGTGATTTATATTAGAATTAATTCAGTGAAAACTTGCATAGTTTACCCATTTTATGCACTGAATTTACTATTGAATTATTTACTACTCTAAAAATTCTGAAAAAATCACATTAGATAAAATCACCTATGTTCTACATCATGCCCAAATTTCATGTCATTTGCACGCATATCAAGGTCATAATAAAATATTTAGTGATTCTAGCAATTGATTTTTAAGAGCATGTAAACTCAATATTTTTAGGTTTTGAATTTTCCTGCATAGATCGTCATAGATACATCTAGGATGATTTTAGTTCCTGAAAATATTAGGTTTTTTATTTATGAAAATTAATTTGCTCAAAATCACCTTACATTCATATTTTATTCATAATTAATTCATATTGCATCCGAAAATTCCCAAAAAAATAAAGTAGCTTCATTTTGCATTCATACACATTCTAGTTAAGTTTCATTCGGTTTGGAGTTCATTTGATTGAAAATTATAATTTAGCTCTCGAAATTTGCTAAATTGCATTGCATTTATTAATTGCATAAAAATACAAATAAAATATTCCTTGAAAACCCAGTACCTAGATGACCTAATAATTGACCTATGGAGATAGTGGCCTCCCCGAGTTCGACCTTAGGCTTGCTCAAGTAAATAAATAAATAAATTGACCACTCACTTTAATTGGATAATTAATTTTAGCGTTTTTTATTGATCCTGATTGCCAAATACTACAATATAATCGATAATTAACATAGGGTAATAAGAGACTTTTTGGATGGTGTCGTTGCCGGGAAGGTACGACTTGGGTTGAATTTTTTGAAAAATCTAGATATTAGGTTTTCCACCACCGGGTAGTTAGACCCCCGATTTTTCTTGCAATTATTTCTCTATTTATTTTCCTGTATTTTTTTATTTATTTTGTTTGTTTTTTTTATTTTCTTGTGTATATCTTTCTAACCATCATCTTATTTTTGTGCAAGGGACCCGATACGATGGAGCAACCGCTTAGGTGGCTGAGCAACTCAGGAGCATTGGAGGCTGGCTTTTTCTGGTTATAAGCCGACTGAATGAACACATTAAATTTAAGATCGACTCGAGTCATAAGAGAGTGTAGAGTCGTTGGGATTTTGTTTCCTACAATTATTTTTATTAATAATTGTTTGATTTCTAGCAGATTCCGTTTTGAATCTCGCGCGTGTATCATGACGGGACATTGGACCCTTCGTTGTCGTGTGGCTGATTGATGTAGACTAAGACCCGCACTTGCGGTTGTTAGAGCATTTTTTAGTAGATTATTTTATTTCTTGTGCTCGTACTCTATAAGACCACACATCACACTTAACAAGATGCACAATGCAGAGCTTTTAGTCAAAATTAAACTGTTCATCACACACTAATAGAATTGTATGTCTAGGAATGTTTTTCTTGCTTTCATTTCATATAGTGTAGAAATTTCGAATTCTGTATTACATCCCGCATGTAGAGCATGGGGATCACTATAAGTCTTCTTAATTGGGCATGCATCATTAATTTTATCATTACATCGGCTTTTCTCGTCTTCCTTCCCCTTGGTTTTATAACTTAGGATTAAAGGAAATTGTGACTGGACGATAGGAATGTCTTGTGTGGTAGATTAAATTCAGTGATAATCAAACTTAAAATCGAGACTGCTAATACAATTTGAACAACAAATGCATTAAAACTAAAATTATTCTGGGGATGTAATCCCCTCATTGTTTAAATTTACTTGCAAGTGAGAGAGAGAGAGACGAACACTTGGATAGAGTCAAGTCTTGATTTTCATATTGACTAGTGATTCTACAAAAACGAGTAGCTACTTCTAAATGATTAAATATGAGTTGCCGGTAAATGGTTCGTATTTTCTTAACATAATGGATGGTTTAAAGGACACTATGTAAGGCTCAATCCTTAAGTAACGGGTAGCCGTTTTAAGGTCTGAATACTGACTGAAAGTAGGTGCAACCCGTCGTAAGAGTCAGGCCAGTCTTTAGAGAAATATAGGCATATAACAACTCGTTAACTCTATCAAAGTTTGCATTTATCACCAAATAAAATTGAAAAGATAAAAGACCGAACTCTTGCGATCTTCACTTGTATTGAGTTGGTGAATTTGGGGTTTGTTTTGTTTGTATTTGGGGTGTGAGTTCAAAGACTACGCTCTTAGTGCCTTTCTTATCACTCCTTGTTTCACATTGTGTTCTTAACTCGAACCTCTTGACATAGAGAATGGCAGATTGGGGTGATTTTTGCTCGGACTTCGTGAGCCTCTCGTTGACCACTCCAAACCGACAGTCCTCATAGGTTTAGGGACACTCTTTCTCTGAACCCCCTCGGTTTCATGGAGACTCTTCCCATGGGACTAAGGTTAATAAGTCACTCTTCACTCTCATGGGTGGTCAGACCCATATCAACCCTCTCTTCTATCATCCTATCTAGGAAGACTCTCACCTTGATGCTTTTAGATTGCCTTCTTACAACTCTACTAATTCAAATCCTTGGTATTATGAAGGTGAAGAGAACCAAGATAACAAGATGTCTCCCAATAAGAGCACAAATGATGATGGAGATAATGACACATTGAGTGACATCCTAGTCAGACTTGCACAAGCTACCAAAGAGATGAATTACTCAGACAGGAGCTCGGTCAGCTAAGAAATGAGGGGGGATCGATGAGAGATGCCTACAATCCCAGTGTCGCATAGAACGAGAACTGGCTTAGGCCGGTTGTACCACCAAATGCTGGAGAATTAAAGCATCACTTCTTGATACTCCTGCCAAAATTCTATGGCAATGCAATAGAGGAACCATACATGTTCCTGTAGGAGTTTGAAATGGTACGTGACAATCTAGGACGACCTGGTGTATCTCAGGATTACATACATCTTAGAGCCTTCCCCTTTGTTGTAGCTGTCGCGACCCCAATTTCCGGGCCATCAGATCCTCCCATATCCGGATCTGGTTACTCAGCAATAATTTATCCAGCAATCAGAACTAACATTCAGAAACAAACTGCAAATAAAAATACTCAAAAAGAAGTATTTAATACCTTTCCATTCACAAAATAAAGTTTACATGATCCATTGTCCGACTACAACCCTTTACATGTACATCAGCTGGAAGGAATTACACAGAAATATTACTAACTACCTTATAGCGTAAAGCTACTGAGGCTGACTGGATGGCTAAAGTCCTTGCGATGACTCACCGACACCTGTTGGATTTTCCAATAAATCATAGGATAACAATTAGCGAGTGCTAAGTAATTAAGAAGAGAAAAGTAAACAAATTGTGTAATTTTGCTAAACTTATTGTCAATAAAAGTTACATTCCTTCTCATTAATTTAAGTCATATTCCTTTCTATTCCATATCAGGGATTAGTCCAGAGGAACCCCACCATTCTTGGACTCTAAAGGTATGGATACTTCGGGATTGGAGATTGCTTTGATTCGGTGAGCTTATGCTGCCGCACGTCGCCTCAATCAATCCTCCAATATTACCCTGACAATTTTCCTTTTTCTTTTATTAATCAGAGTTTCAAACCCTCAGCTTGGAACACAAAGGATCACCCCGTCTTCGAGGACCCGGTTGCTTAAAACCTCAGGCTAACCTTTAATCACATAGCCTAGCGGCTTTAAATACATGTTATCGTGACCCATCCGCTATTGAACCACCCGTGCCTCCACATGGCACGACCGCATCTTCCGTCGTTCAATCCGAATATATTGGCATCCGGTACCATGCATTGCAAATCATTCATTTCGTGCGCACTTATCAAAATAAGGCAACCGTGTACTACCTACGTAGGGTCACACCAATACAGATTCCTTCAGACAAACCTACAGGTTGCATGCCCGACCTGTAGTTCTACTCCCGGTCATTTCTTAACGTAACGCATGATCGTTTTCATGATCCAAACCAATAAATATCAATTCCCATGCTGTAATTCCTCAATTCAGCCTTATATTTGCATAACCATAATATACTGAATATAGACTTACACATATATTAATTCATATATTTATATACTCATAATTATTCTCATTTTAACCTCCAAACCCTAACTTTCCAAGCCACTGCATCAATTCGATGCTTAGACCTTATTTTAGTTGAAATCACAAAGCAACTTTTCATATTTTCTCAAAAATAGCCAAATTAGGGTTCTTTGTAGTAAAAAACATAAAATCAGAAATTTCAACTAAATCATATGAAAACCCAATAGCAAAAGGAAGGATTTCATTACCTAATCGAGCTCTCTCTTGCATATGCAGTGCTTTATCGTGTTTCGTTTTCAGAAAGGATGATTTAAGGCTCCTGAAATGATCGAATTTCATTTTCATATCAAAAAACACTAAGAATGTGTCAAGAACGTGAAGAACGAACGAAGAACACGAAGAATGCGAAGAAAACGAAGAACACGAAGAACGCCAAGAACATATTTCGACAGAGTTTCCCCTTATACGATGTGATATTTTTAGGAAAATTTCGGCAAAGCTTCCCCTTATAGCAATTATTTTTCTTGAAAAATAGAGGAAATTATCCACAGACAGGAACTTAAATCACATTTTTTTATTTTTATACAATTTTGTATGATTTTTAAAGATTTTTAGTATTTTACATTTTTTGGATTTTATAAATAATCAATGCATGAAAATTGGACAGGAAATTAAATGCACAAAAATGAAACTAATCTATTTTTGGATTTTTTACGCAATATTTGAATTTTTATGAATTTTTGAATTTCAGGCAAAGAAAATGATGTTGTTTTTGATTTTATAATAATATTAAATGATGATAAAATGCAACAAAAAATTTATACAATGAAGAGAAATACAACAGGATCCGAATATGATTTTTGCAGATTTTATTGATCACAAATAAAATTTATTTCAACAAGAAAGAGCATGCAAACCGAAAGTCTGGAAATAAAGGACTAAGATGTAAATAGTTATTGTTTATGCATTGAATTTTAATAATAAAAAAGGCAGAAGGTATAAATTACCCAAAATAATGTGCATATGCATGTGCTATGAGCTGGTGGGGGCTTTTGCACAATTGTGAAAACTTCCATGGACATCTTCGATATTTTTCTATTTTTTTAAAACCCTTGGGTTTCTCTTCGTTTCTTTTCTTCGTTCAAGAATAAGGGAAGGGGCACCACCCCTCTTCTTCCTTCTCTCTCAAGCTGAGGGCGTCGGCTTCGGATTCATGCAGCGGAGACGGCGGTGGCGGAGGTCTTCCATCTGCGGATGGCCGCGGTTCGGGCAACGCTGCTCGGTGGCGATGGTGGACTCTTTGCGCGGAGGCACTTGGGGGCGGTGGCGTTGGATGCTGCAAAATTAGTGGCAGATGTAGGCCGCTTTCTTGTGTAGGCGATGACTCAAAGGCACTAGGCGTGAAGCTTCAGTGGAGGGTGTCAACCTGGGCAGTGCGCATGCGTGGGTGGCCGGCTCGCAGCAGGTCAGCAGAGCGAGATGGCTGACGTTGGCAGCGATGACGGCGGTGGGACGACACCTATGCAAGAGACTGGAGGTGGAGATCTGGCGATGAGTGGCGGAGTTGGTTGCGGCGATGGCGGTGGAGGAGGCTGCTACAGGTGGCCGGCGGGGCGACACACACCTCTGGCGGCCAGGTTCTTTTAGGCGGCCGGCGAGCGGAGGCGTGGAAGGTGGCGAGCCGCATGTGGCTACGACAGAGATTAGGCGGCCGGCGGGCTCTAGACGCCCACCTTTTTTTTTTACTTTTTTTAATTTTTTGTACTTTTTTTAAAATCTAAAATCGTATTTTTTTTAAAAAAATTTATTTATTGTAAAACAACAGAAAGGGTTGGGAGTTTTTTCTTATTTGTTTTTTAAATTTTTTATATCTTCTTTTGAAAATACAACAAATGTTTTTTTTTTGTAATTAGTTTTTTTTCAGCAAATAAAATATAGATAAAAAACGATATCCGACTCGAGCACGATGGCTCGGTCTAAAATTCAATACGGAAATATGAGTGGATGACATATCTGACGGAATGGAAGATAGACTCGGGTCTTTGGCCACCGTGCGTGGATGGAGTTGAAAGATTGTGTGAGGTAGAACGTGAACGTGGAGAGATCGAGGATATGAGATGGAAAAATCAAGATCGATGGCGGATTGAATCATGATGGAAAATTAGGAACGAAAAATCTAAGATCTAGAATTAAAAATGAACGATGAAATAAAGATGAAAATTATACCTAAAACTATCTAGAAAAGAGATCGAAAAATAAAGGGATGTGGATCTCACTATGGGAGTGGAAAATACTGTAATCGCCTCAACGAAGGCCGACTTGCTGTCACTGACAACTCGAAGGCGAGGCACTCTTCTGCGACAAGATGACTCTCGGAGAATAGGCTCCTCTCACCAAAGATTGATCAAATTGAAATGAGGGAGGATGGACCATATTAATAGATAAAAGAACGGAGTTTGAATTTCAAAAATTTGAATGAAGATAAGAGATAAAGAAAATTTGAAATGAGATAAAGATAAGAAAGGAAGTTAAAATTATTCACATAAATAATTTTTTTATTTATTTTCATCACTTTATTAAATTAAATAATAAATGTTAATTTTTATTTTTTGTGAGGGTTATTTAAGGGATTTAACAATATACATATACTATATACATATGGTACATTATATACATAGTTAAATAAGGAAATTAGTTTGTTTTTTGTTTATTAATTTTTATTTTAAATAATAATTATAAAATATTTACAATTATATTCAAATATAATATGACAAATAATTGGTAAAGTTTCACAAACCACCCCAGAAAATCGTCTTTCAAACCGTAACTCCCAAAATTATGAAACCAACCATTTTAATACGATGGAATGAGTTTGGTTCAATTTGAATTCATATGGAGCCGAAATTGGTCTTTCAATTATGGCTTTATGGCTTTTTCCGGATGTGGTTACTTTATTTTATACATGGTTTTATTTTGCAAACATTTTTAGGAAACATTTTGATTTGCAACTTTTGTTTTGAAAATTATTTAGTTTGAGGTCAATTTATGTACAAATAAAATAGTGTAAATGTCAAATATACACAGAAAAATATTTAGAACACATTTTTTTGGATTTTCTGATTAAGGACACTATCTCCCCTACTTTATTCCTGGTCGATTATGTCAAGTCTTGACCTTCTCTCGGGGTTCGGGTCAGCCTGTATCAATTACATATATACAATCTTTCTTTTTTTTATTTTTTTCTTTTCTTTAATTTTCCTTTATTTACTTATTTAATTTAGGTTAAAATAATAATAAAATATATAATATTTACACACAGATGCAAGTTAGTAAGAATATGTAGTTAGTATTATATACATGTGTTTTATAAGAGATTTTAAGCTAAAATAAATGAATAAAGATGATGAAATGCAGATTCATCACCCCCCTATGTTTTACCTTTGCTAGTCCCTTAGCAAACACTTATTTGAAAGAATAAGTGAATTAAAAGAAAAAGAAAGGAAAAATAAAGAAATTAGGACAATATTGAGTTTTAAACTTATCTTCATAAAATTGTAGTATGGAGCTCTGTCATACCTTTGGATTATTAGTGTGGCGGAACATTAATGGGAAATGGATTTAAAACCTGACACCCTTTAAGTTCCACAAGACTACTATTCAGGTCTCCTCAACAGTCAGGTCATAACAATTCTACATATAGAAATTCTTATGACTATGAATCTTTACTTGTACGGTGTAAGTGAAATATAGCTCCCCATCTCAAAAGTAGCAAAGAAACAACATCTCTCAACAATGTAACTCTAGTCTCCTGGTCTAGCAACTCTTTCCTCGAGGAGCGGCGATATTCCCTTCTAAGTTCAAGTACAACCAGCTCAAGAAAAGGAGATGGAGAAAAGAATGAACGGTAACCAGTGTAGCTACCTATCCATGGATGCATGACCAGTGTAGCCAAGTCATCCAACTGCAAGCTTACAAAAAATTGACTTTGAAGCTCTTATTATATATATATTTTCACTTGTATATACACTCTTGTAGGCGTCCAACTTTTCAATTAGGCCTGTCCACTTTTAGAAATTCTGCATTTTTTCTCTATTTTTTTGAAAATATATACAAGGTGTAGCATGTACATAAGGAGTTTTTCCTCTTGAGCTAGTAGAATCCCTCTTTTGAAGCATTATTGCAACCCCACAACATCCTGTCTTTAGACCTCAATGCTACTAGATATGTTTGAGATGCACAATCCTCCCTAGAGGAAGACGAGAGGTTCCGCATATATGTACTACCATCGTATGCTACTCCAAGCCAAAAGATTCTTCCTCCTCACTAAAAACTCCTCCATGAAGAGCTATATGTAGAGTGCTTGTCCAAGATAAGCCACGGTTTGAAAGAATCATGCATGTGTTGTTAAATATTCTACTTAGACTAATTAAGACGACACATGAACATATCTTATGGACTTAAAGAATTAAGTCATTAGGACCTGAGAAGTCTTAATTCCATTTCTCATAAGGTTCCTCTGAAATTAAGCGGATTAAGGTCCAACTATGTAACGACCAATATTGCACTATTAAAAAAATATAAAAAAAAGATAAAATGAGATAGAGATGGATGTTTACTTCTTGAATTAAAATATTTAATTGATTTAAATAAAGGAGGGGAGATGGACAGTTATGAGGCCATTTCAACCATCTTTCCCCATGCACGTGGGAGTATTTTTGGTATGTGATTATTTCTCTCATTTATTGAGAGAGAGAGAGGCGAACGAAAAGAGGGAGAGTGACCAAGTGATCGAGAGAGATAGAGAAAGAGGAAGACAGCGATTGGCGGTTACGAATGGCCCATTGAGCGTTACTCCGTCCTCATTATATTTCCATATTTGGAATGTGATTATTCATACCTAGAGAGAGAGGGTGTGCTTACGTTTTTTTGGATGAGGAGACATGATTCCTATTTTAGTATAATTGATCTAATTATGTGAGAGAGAGTGTGTGGGAGATATACATAGAGATGGTGCGTGAGAGATGCAAAGAGAGGGAAGGAGAGAGAGACGTGAATAGAGATAGAGAGAGAGCACAAGAAGAGGTGATGCATTGTGTAAGATTCGTATCCAACAATGATGGCTCTATATGTCGGTACTGAAGGTTGATCCGGTAGAATCGGGGGAGCGTTGACGTGATCTACAACGGTTCGGATAGATGGAACCGTCTTCATGGGCGGACTTTTCGTATCAATGAGGTATGTGTCGAACCCTTAGGATCCGCACTATTTTGTAGTAGTACATGATACCGAAGGTTAATGTTAGAGTTTATTGTTGGAACGTAATTGTTGTTATCTTGTCGTAATGTCTCTTGTCACGAATCGATTAAGAAGATTATTCTTTAGTATTATGTTCTCCGCATTATGTTCTCCACTTGATGATAGGCATAACCTTTATATGTGGATCTTCACCCTGGAAAATAGTGAGACTAATAACATGATGAAAATGATGCTAAGGTTTGTTAGTAATTATAATTAGTATAACAAATGCCCTTTCCAATCCATTGAAATCCGTTGATCTAATAGAGGTTAGTAGAATCTTGTTTCATAGTCCAACACGAGTCAAGTAGTTATTGTATGAGAGAATTCTGATGTGCATTTTTTTGGTTTTGTGTATGGGCACGGATAATCACTATAATGTAGTATTGTCATCATATTATCTACAGTTATTTTCTTGGGATAGCCTCAAAGAATTAAAATATATGCTTACAACGTAACTAAGATATTGAGTTCTTACTGTAATTAATGTGTTTATATAATTCTAAGATTCATGTAATGTTTCCATAATATAGTAACACACATGAACCATTCCCTATCATTATGTTTAATATTATCTGTTTCATATGATTGTAGTAATTAACAAGGAAGCAATTCAATCTCTATGTTACGTATATATAACGTGTAAACAACAAAGTAAGGGTATATCATGCTATGTATAGACTTTATACATGATGTAAATTCTAGGTCATAATTAGGTTACCTATATGATAAATACGGTGAAACACCATACCTTATAAATATATTGTATACCATACAATGTTATTACTGTGTTGTGTAAATATAGTACATATTGTAATTACATAAGAGCCTAAACCAAGTATATAAAAATAAATCATTGTAGTTGGTTATAGCCGTAATGAAGTAACCGGATTTTAATAATGCTATCAATCATTAGTTATTTAACTTGTTTGCTGAATCTATTGAATGGTTATTAATTAATTATGTGTTGGAAATTCTGATGTGATATTAATGTAAATGATGCACAAGTGATTATTCACTAGTAATAGATTGATTAGTTTAGGACATAATATTCAATTGTAGACTATCCATTGTGATGTACTGTGATCACAATTGAATGATTACGACATCTAAACATGTTGTATCAAAAAAATCCAATCTCACATGATTATATCAAGTACCAAATAATTGTGTTATATTGGTTACGTATTTTGTACAATGAAGACATATTTGATTAGTCGAATTCAAAGGTTCACAAGAACTATATTGCATAAACAAATGACACTAAAAGAATTGGAATTTCCTTAGCATGAATAATGGTACGTAACGGTAAGCGGAGCTAAGTGCTATACCTAAGGTGGGAGCCACCTCTAGAGTCAATTTATTGAGAGCCTAAAGGGCAACACCTTCTGGGGGTGTCGGGTTCAGTGGAACCTAGTGGAAAGTCCACATATTGACTCAGCGCTGATGTCATCACGTTCTATGTAATGATTGAGTGACCGCTTGTGCCAGCGGTAAAAGCCACCAAAGCCATCCAACAAATTATGAGATAAGACAAATCTGTATTGAATAAGCTAAGTGCTTATGAGGAAGCTAAGTGCTTATATGAAATGCCAAGCGCATATGTGCGATTATGTGAATGTTAAGTGTATATATGTATTCATGTAAAATGTCAAGTGTAAATATGTATTTATGTCAAATGCTGAGTGTCTATGTGCAGTTATGTGAAATGCTAAGTGCCTACATCTGATTATGTTATTGTTATGGGCATACATGCAATAATGTTAATGTTAAGGACATAAGTGCAAATATGATTAAATCCTAAGGGCATGTATGAAAGTATGGTATGAGATGCATGTATATAAAGAGAACATCCTTTGCATGCATACCTATGTTTATGAGTGATCCATATGATGCTATTGTATGACAACAGTCAAGTATTTTATTAACTAACATAAGGGTATTTTGTGAATGAACATGCCTTGATACTACTTTCGTGTATGATATGTTATATGAAAAAGTATATGATATGATGATGGAAATGAGAACAATGCAAATCTCTTGTTAGGATACAATAAGGGATTACATGTGAAAACTCATAGCAATAGGTGTATGGGTGTAACACACAATTTCATATATGTAATCATCATTAAGTAATTATTGATATTGTAAATTTGATAAGAGAAAAATAGTGGAGTCCATGCATATTATGTTATGATTAAGATCATACTCAAGGAATGTATCCATAGATAGTGCATGTTGTGTACATTATTCCATATTGGAGAATATAGAAAATTTATAAGGATCCATTGTGGAAAATATATATCCAGCTAATTATCTGTGCATGGAGTTATTTGTAATAGAATAAGGAAACTTGATTTTTCGCTAGCTGGCTTGACCTTATCTCGACACATACTGAGCGTTAGCTCATACCATGTATTTTTTTGTATTTTTATTGCAGGTCAGTGTAAGGATAAATTTAGTTGCAGTTGGAAACTTATTGCAAGGCCTGAAGGAAGGATATCATTGTGCCCACTGGAACGAAAGATCTTGTGTATTAGAGATGTATATCAATATTTTTTTTGGATAGAAAAAATGTACAGATGATTCCTTACTCAAGATGTGATATTATTGTTGATCGGGAGTAACACTCGGATCCAACGTGGCAATTGATATGTTTCCGCTGGTCACCGAGGATCCGGGCCGTTACAGGTGGTATCAGAGCAGCAGTTCCTCTGGGCATGGAATATCCATCATAGATAGCATATGACCTTTAGTATAGAAAAAAAAAGTAGGAGGCCAAAAATTTAGCATGACCTTTATGTCTTTAGAAGATAACATGAGTAGTAGAAGAAGACTGACAAATAGGGAGATAGAACCAATCTTGAAGATTATAGATTGACCTAAGGAAGATAAAGCGATTTAGTAGATTATATACACTAAATTGATTATTGTGGGGACAAAAGAAAGAGAGTCGGATAATTATATCATTCAACAATGCTCATAATAAATGTGACTTGTTTGGCAAAAAAACAATGTTTCTCATGTACGACTTGAGATTTTGGAAGTAATATGATTTTTGTTAGATAAAGTTGTTGAAGATCTTGACCATCCGTCTGAAAGAAATATTGACTTCACTATAGATGTCATGCGAGTGACTACATCCATATGAGTTGGATGAGCTGAAATATATATTAAAGGGACAATTATATAAT
Source organism: Ottelia alismoides (assembly GCA_037367405.1). Classification (NCBI taxonomy): domain Eukaryota; kingdom Viridiplantae; phylum Streptophyta; class Magnoliopsida; order Alismatales; family Hydrocharitaceae; genus Ottelia; species Ottelia alismoides. The sequence continues at coordinate 829,953 of JAZKJV010000507.1, forward strand.
GGGTGACTTGGTGTTTCCCTGGAATATTTGCATTACTTACACTCCAGTATTATTGAATAAGGTTACCATAAAGATAAAATATTTGCTTCCACATAGATGATCAATTGCAATAAGAAACCATATTCTCCAAGATTGACTTTGAGTTAGATTATCTTGAATTATCATTAAGAGGGTAGATATGTCAAAGACTACTAAGAATTTTGAGTGATGCCTTTTGACCTCACAAATGTTCTAGCTACATTATGTTGATGAGTTGGGTATTTTGAGGTTATCTAGGAAAGTTGCGATGGCCTTTGTTGATAGAATCACAGATATCTTAAATAGTATCTATCAATTTATGATATAGTCATTAGCCAATACTGATGTAGTGAGTTTAAGTTGGACTTAGAACTTGAGACCACTTAGGTTATCCTTGATACATGATTATGGTCATTAGATCTAATTGATTTTGTTGGATAAGACTTCAGAGTTGGTCAAGATTCTTGATTAATTATAACTACTACAAGATATATAAGTTAATTAATGAACATTGATTTTTTTTTCTGATATGTTAGTTGCTAGTAATAGACGCAATCCTTTTTACATATTGTCTCTCCCAACTTGAGTTAGGAATGTCCTTGTTTTTATATATAGTAGTTGTGCACATGATAGACTATTGTTCAGTCAGTGACAACCCATAAATTGACCCTTTCAGATCCCTTTCAACCTCTAGCTGGGCTAATTGCTCTTATCTCTTAGGTGAAGATATATTGTTATGGATTTGTTTATCTAACAATCAAGGTCTTGAAGAGGAAACAAGAAAATCGAGGATTGAGATATGAGTCAAATATCATGAGTTTTTTTTAAGTCTCTTGACTAGTAAATTTCTGGACAAAATTCTATTTTAGTGGGGTAGAATGTAACGACCAATATTGCACTATTAAAAAAATAAAAAAAAGATAAAATGAGATAGAGATGGATGTTTACTTCTTGAATTAAAATATTTAATTGATTTAAATAAAGGAGGGGAGATGGGCGGTTATGAGGCCATTTCAACCATCTTTCCCCATGCACGTGGGACTATTTTGGTATGTGATTATTTCTCTCATTCATTGAGAGAGAGAGAGAGGCGAACGAAAAGAGGGAGAGTGACCAAGTGATCGAGAGAGATAGAGAAAGAGGAAGACAGAGATTGGCGGTTACGAATGGCCTATTGAACGTTACTCCGTCCTCATTATATTTCCATATTTGGAATGTGATTATTCATTCCTAGAGAGAGAGGGTGTGCTTACGTTTTTTTGGATGAGGAGACGTGATTCCTATTTTAGTATAATTGATCTAATTATGTGAGAGAGAGTGTGTGGGAGATATACATAGAGATGGTGCGTGAGAGATGTAAAGAGAGGGAAGGAGAGAGAGACGTGAATAGAGATAGAGAGAGAACACAAGAAGAGGTGATGCATTGTGTAAGATTCGTATCCAACAATGATGGCTCTATATGTCGGTATTGAAGGTTGATCCGGTAGAATCGGGGGAGCGTTGCCGTGATCTACAACGGTTCGGATAGATGGAACCGTCTTCATGGACGGACTTTTCGTATCAATGAGGTATGTGTCGAACCCTTAGGATCCGCACTATTTTATAGTAGTACATGATACCGAAGGTTAATGTTAGAGTTTATTGTTGGAACGTAATTGTTGTTGTCTTGTCGTAATGTCTCTTGATCACGAATCGATTAAGAAGATTATTCTTTAGTATTATGTTCTCCGCATTATATTCTCAACTTGATGATAGGCATAACCTTTATACGTGGATCTTCACCCTTGAAAATAGTGAGACTAATAACATGATGAAAACGATGCTAAGGTTTGTTAGTAATTATAATTAGTATAACAAATGCCCTTTCCAATCCATTGAAATCCGTTGATCTAATAGAGGTTAGTAGAATCTTGTTTCATAGTCCAACACGAGTCAAGTAGTTATTGTATGAGAGAATTCTGATGTGCATTTTTTTGGTTTTGTGTATGGGCACGGATAATCACTATAATGTAGTATTGTCATCATATTATCTACAGTTATTTTCTTGGGATAGCCTTAAAGAATTAAAATATATGCTTACAACGTAACTAAGATATTGAGTTCTTACTATAATTATTGTGTTTATATAATTCTAAGATTCATGTAATGTTTCCATAATATAGTAACACACATGAACCATTCCCTGTCATTATGTTTCATATTATAGGTTTCATATGATTGTAGTAATTAACAAGAAGTAATTCAATCTCTATGTTATGTATATATAACGTGTAAACAACAAATTAAGGGTATATCATGCTATGTATAGACTTTATACATGATGTAAATTCTAGGTCATAATTAGGTTACCTATATGATAAATACGGTGAAACACCATACCTTATAATCATATTGTATACCATGCATACCTTATAATCATATTGTATACCATACAATGTTATTACTGTGTTGTGTAAATATAGTACATATTGTAATTACATAAGAGCCTAAACCAAGTATATAAAAATAAATCATTGTAGTTGGTTATAGCCGTAATGAAGTAACCAGATTTTAATAATGCTATCAATCATTAGTTATTTAACTTGTTTGCTGAATCTATTGAATGGTTATTAATTAATTATGTGTTGGAAATTCTGATGTGATTTACTGTAAATGATGCACAAGTGATTATTCACTAGTAATAGATTGATTAGTTTAGGACATAATATTCAATAGTAAACTATCCATTGTGATGTACTGTGATCACAATTGAATGATTACGACATCTAAATATGTTGTATCAAAAAAATCCAATCTCACATGATTATATCAAGTACCAAATAATTGTGTTATATTGGTTACGTATTTTGTACAATGAAGACATATTTCATTAGTCGAATTCAAAGGTTCACAAGAACTATATTGCATAAACAAATGACACTAAAAGAATTAGAATTTCCTTAGCATGAATAATGGCACGTAACGATAAGCGGAGCTAAGTGCTACACCTAAGGTGGGAGCCACCTCTAGAGTCCATTTATTGAGAGCCTAAAGGGCAACACCTTCTGGGGGTTTCGGGTTCAGTGGAACCTAGTGGAAAGTCCACATATTGACTCAGCGCTGATGCCATCACGTTCTATGTAATGATTGAGTGACCGCTTGTGCCAGCGGTAAAAGCCACCAAAGCCATCCAACAAATTATGAGATAAGACAAATCTGTATTAAATAAGCTAAGTGCTTATGAGGAAGCTAAGTGCTTATATGAAATGCCAAGCGCATATGTGCGATTATGTGAATGTTAAGTGTATATGTGTATTCATGTAAAATGTTAAGTGTAAATATGTATTTATGTCAAATTCTGAGTGTCTATGTGCAGTTATGTGAAATGCTAAGTGCCTACATGTGATTATGTTATTGTTATGGGCATATATGCAATAATGTTAATGTTAAGGACATAAGTGCAAATATGATTAAATCCTAAGGGCATGTATGAAAGTATGGTATGAGATGCATGTATATAAAAAGAACATCCTTTGCATGCATACCTATGTTTATGAGTGATCCATATGATGCTATTGTATGACAACAGTAAAGTATTTTATTAACTAACATAAGGGTATTTTGTGAATGAACATGCCATGATACTACTTTCGTGTATGATATGTTATATGAAAAAGTATATGATATGATGATGGAAATGAGAACAATGCAAATCTCTTTGTTAGGATACAATAAGGGCTTACATGTGAAAACTCATAGCAATAGGTGTATGGGTGGAACACACAATTTCATATATGTAATCATCATTAAGTAATTATTGATATTGTAAATTTGACAAGAGAAAAATAGTGGAGTCCATGCATATTATGTTATGATTAAGATCATACTCAAGGAATGTATCCATAGATAGTGCATGTTGTGTACATTATTCCATATTGGAGAATATAGAAAATTTATAAGGGTCCATTGTGGAAAATATATATCCAGCTAATTATCTGTGCATGGAGTTATTTGTAATAGAATAAGGAGACTTGATTTTTCGCTAGCTGGCTTGACCTTATCTCGACACATACTGAGCGTTAGCTCATACCATGTATTTTTTTGTATTTTTATTGCAGGTCAGTGTAAGGATAAATTTAGTGGCAGTTGGAAACTTATTGCAAGGCCTGAAGGAAGGATATCATTGTGCCCACTGGAACGAAAGATCTTGTGTATTAGAGATGTATATCAATATTTTTTTTGGATAGAAAAGATGTATAGATGATTCCTTAGTCAAGATGTGATATTATTGTTGATCGGGAGTAACACTCGGATCCAACGTGGCAATTGATATGTTTCCGCTGGTCACCGAGGATCCGGGCCGTTACAAACTAAGCTCCATTCTTCAATTTCATTCGAGTCTTAGTTTAAATGTCAATACTATCATGAAAAATTCACATGCAAATGCAAGAAAATATGTACAATGCAAAAAGAAAGCAATTTTTTTAATTTTGAACTTTTTATGGATTTTTGGAAAGAAAAAAATGATGCACATGTAAAGAAAGTTTTTTTTGAAATTTTAATTATGCAAGTTTTCATAGACTTTTGTTTTTGTAGATTTTAGGGATTTTTTAAAGGAAAAAGGGTTAATAATATATATATAAATATATATACAAGGGTTTTTTGTTTTTGTTTTTGTTTTGTTTTCTTTATTTTCTTTTGTTTTTTTGTTTTGTTATTTTGTTGTTTTGTTGTTTTTTTGTTTTTTTAAAAGGTGATCGAAGTCTATATACACACACATACACACGTGGATTTTACAAATTTATACATATCCCAAAAAATCATATTTAAAAGTACGAGTTATGTCTAAAGTATATATACAATATATACGATACCCCCTATACTTAGCTCGAACTATGTCCTCATAGTGATCAGAGAGCGTCAAAGGAAGACATAACTCATGCTAAGTATAGAAAAGTGAAAAGACTCCTATGCTACAATGAGTCAAAGAAAAGATGAAAAGAATAGAAGCCAGTGATCCCCATATTCTCAGGATCAAGTAATCCTAAGCATAAAAGACTGTATAAAAGGAAAAAAACTGATGAAGAGAATGTACAGACTCAACGGTTCGACTTGCCTCCTATACTTAGGGTAGAATAGCCCTAAGTATAGAATATCAACAAGTTGGGGAACAATCGAGAGAACATAAGAATAAAACACTAAAGAGACGATATGAACAACATCAAACCCCATACTTGGTGTAGAGTATCCCTAAGTATAGGCAACAACAGGAGTGATGAACAGGATGAATATGAACAACACAAATCATTCACCCTCACTTAGGATAGAGCACATCCTAAGTATAGCATACACACACACACACACAGAAAAGGGGTGAATGATAAAACGGGAGAAGAAAGAATGAAACGAAACGATATACAAGAGGTTGTTAGCTCATGTATCAAACATAAAAGATGGAATCAAAGGATCATCGTCTGATACCACAGATATTAGAATCAATGCCGGACATGAATGTATCATGATCAAGATATGGCTTCAGCAACTGTCTGTTCACAACAAATGGCTGTGTGTCAGATGACAACCTAGATATGACAATACTCCCATTGTCACGCACAACACTCATGATGAACGGTCCTGACCATTTGCTTTTTAATTTTCCTGGAAACGGCTTCAACTTAGCATCAAATAACCAAACTTTCTGATCAGGAAAGATAGTCTTCCTTCGAATGTGTTTATCATGACAACACTTGACTTTCTCCTTATACATGAGTGAGTTATTATATGCAAAGTCTCGGAATTCCAACAATCTTTTCAAATCCAACTTCATGTTCTTTCCTGCCTTCTCATAATCAAGATTTCATGCACGAAGTGCCCATAAAGATTTGTGTATTGATTCCACTGGCAGGTGACAAGGCTTTCCATACACCAATATGTAGGGAGACATACCCAAAATAGACTTGTACGCCATCCGATAAGCCCATAGAACCGAATCAAGCATCTGGGACCATATCTTCCTATCTGGACGTACAAGTTTTTGCAATATCGTCTTGATCTCCCTATTTGAAATTTCTGCCGAGCCATTAGACTGAGGGTGGTAGGGAGACATAACTTTGTGCTCAATGGCGTATTCCTTCACAAGCTTCTTTACTTCTCTATTAATGAAATGGCTTCCCCATCTGAAATCAGTATTTTGGGAATCCCGAACCGTGCAACAATGTGGTCCTTGGGAAAGGAACACACTGTACGACTATCTGTGACTCGGGTGGGTATAGCCTCCACCCATCGACTAACATAATCCACAACGAGTAGGATGTATTGAAATCCGTAACTGACAGGAAATAGGCCCATGAAGTCTATGACCCAAGTATCAAAACATCAGAAATCTGTATTTATCTTAGGGGCATGGTATCTTTGGAACCAACAGTTCCTCCCATTTTCTGACAGTCAGTACAACCTCGAACATACTCTGTAGCTCCCTTAAACAATGTGGGCCACCATAGGCCACTCTGTAAAACCTTTGCTGCCGTGCGTTTCCTCGAATGGTTCCCACCAGATTCTAGTTTGTGATAGTGCTCAAGTACACTGGTGTGTTCCTCTTGAGGAATGCACCTTCTCTAGATACAATCCGCACCCTCACGAAATAGGTACGGATCCTCCCATTAGTAATAATGAATCTCTGACAAAAATCTATCTACCTTGTACTTCAGCCAATCTTGTGGAACTTTCTTGGAGACAAGATAATTCACAATATCAACATACCGTGGGAGTAAGTCCACAGTCAAAATGGCCTCATCGGAAAGGTTTCAGAAATAGGGATCATGTTCTGCTCAGAGGTCTCTACATTCATGATACGGGAAAGGTGATCTGCCACAATATTTTTCACTCCAGGTTTATCTCAAATCTCTAAATCAAATTCCTGGAGAAGAAGGATCCATCTGATAAGGCGTGGTTTGGCATCCTTCTTCGCCTGCAAGTATCGTATAGCAGTGTGATCCGTGTATACAATAATATGGGAACCGATGAGGTAAGATCTGAACTTCTCTAGCCCAAACACAACTGCTAACCTCCCTTCTCTGTAATTGTATAATTTCGCTGTGCTTCATCCAGAGTCTTGCTAGTATAGTGTAGAGCAAATGGTATCCCATCCCTTCTCTATCCTAAAAAAGCTCCAACTGCGAAATTAGAGGCGTCCGTCATGATCTCGAAAGGAAGAGACCAATCGGGTGGCTGTAAGACAGGAGCACTAGTAACCATCTCTTTCATCTGATTGAATGCAAGGAGTACTTTCTCATCAACAACAAACTCACTCTCCTTACACAGAAGCTCAGTCAAAGGTCTGGTGATCTTGCTGAAGTTCTTTATGAATCACTTACAGAATCCTACGTGTCCCAGAAATGACCTCAACTGCTTCAAATTCTGTGGTGGCTTGAAAAGTGCCTAGATTACCCTACCTAATTCAATTGAATCAACGATTAAATTGTAGTGATGTGCATTGTAGTCGGGTAAAATCGGACTTATCAAAACCACTTTGATTAATGTGTCAATTAAACGCAAGCATCATTTTTTTATTTTACGTGGGCAAGCCCAAGGTCGAACTCAAGGAGGCAACTTTTTCCTTAGATTAATTCGAAGTCAATTCCGATGTTAGGTTTTTAAGAGAATATTTTTGTGGTTTTTTATGCAATTTAAGAAATACAATGCAATTCAAGCCAAATTCCAGAGTCAAAAATATGAAGTATAGTTAAATTAAGTCTAAAAATTATGAAACTTGGCCTAAATGTCTAATGCAATGAAATTAACCTACTGCATTTTTTTTGGAATTTTTGGACTCTAAATGAATTTACTACGAATTAAAAATGAATGTCGGGTGATTTTTGCTAAATTAATTTTAATAAATACCAAATTAAATCATTTTTAGATACAAAAATTAACCTAGATACTTCTATGTGAGACGAATCTAGGAAAATTTTTAGAACTAAAAAATGATGAATTTTGGACCTATTAAAAATCAATTAAGCAAAAAACTAAGTAATTTATTAAGGCCTCCTTATGCATGCAAATGATGTGATTTTTGGGCAAAATGTATAACTACCTAAATTAGACCTATTATGATTTTTTGGAGCAACAATCAATTTAATAGGCAATTAAAGGCACATAGTGGGCAAAATATGCAATTATCCACAAAAAAGAATTATATTAAATTCTTCGAATCTCACAAAAAGATAACAAGCCTTCACAATGATAAAATCTAAGATGTTCTATAATATGCAATTTTTGGAATTAAGAAATGATGCTAAAATGAGTGGTTAAATAAACCTGCAAACACAGGGGTATAAATGCAAAATAGAAAATAAATTTCTTAAAACAGAAACGCACTGACAGGGACTGAAATGCAATTACCCATAATAATGAGGGTATGAATGCAAATTCTCCATGAGACCACGTGCACCTCACGTGATGTTGCTGGCAGGGACTGGAATGTAATTTCCAAAACTTGCAGGTGTACGGTTGCAATTTACCCAACATCTGCACGTGGGTCGCGTGATATGGACCTGATTGCAATTTTGAGAAGTCAACGGGGCCTCAATGTAAATACCTAAACCGTACGTGACAAACACGTGAGGGCTAGGCACAGTTGGCGATGAAGGCTCGGGGCTGCTTCGGGTAGCGGCTCGGGCTCGGATGCAGGCTCGGCTGGTTCGGGGGAGGTTCGGGGTGCTCCGAGCCTAAAGGATCGGGGAGGAGGCTCGGAGCTGACACGTGGACGCCCTGTGGTTCGTCAGATCTCAAAGATCCAACGATCATTGTACTCTTGGAAGAGGGCGACGTGGCTTGCTGTGCGCCGTCCGATCAAGATGATCGGACGGTAACTATACGTCTGGTTCCTCCTTGTCACCGCCTCCTGCGACGGGCTTGGCTGGGCTCCGACGAAGGTCCGCTAGCTCTGTCACCTTCTATATTGCTCAGTGAAGACTTCAGGCTGCTCCTGAATGGATGGGCATCATCGTGGGAGTGCGGCGGAGCATCTGTAGCATTTGGGAGACTTGGTGGCTGCCTGTATGCCAGAGACGAAGCAGCTCGAAGAAGCTCCGGCGTCTAGTCCGCCCGTTGAAGAATGGAGCACCTGCGAGGTTAATGACTAGCCAAAGCGTGGTGCGTGAGGTCTCGTGGACGAAGTCGGGTGTTCGAGGCCTTACGGCGTGAAGAGGGTGAATGGCCGAAGTGCTCCTCCACTGTGAGGGGCGGAGTTGTGGTCGGAGGTGGCGATGGTTCGAGAAGACGAGCAGAGTGATGCGTGAAGATGGTAGATCCGATGCGAAGCTCGATCGATGGTCGGTTGAAGGTGATATTGAGCGAGGAGGTTGGAAAAATTCAGAGAAGATTGGAGGGGAAGAAGGGGAGGATCGGAGAAGAAGATGAAGAAGTTTACCTGGGAATTGAGGCTCTAATTGGAGCCACCAGTCGTCGCTCTAGGGCCGGCAGGTGCCCGAGCTCAAGCAGCTTGACGGTGAAGCTACGACACGACGAAGGTTCGTTGTGGATCACGCCGGAGAAAATCCTCTGTCGTCGCTCGATTTCTGACCGAATCTCTGTCACAGATCGGAGGAGTAGAGCTCAAGGGTCTCTAGTGCAAGGGCGGATGGGTGAAAAGGTGGCCGGTGACGAAGTATTTATAGAGGTGAGGTGGCGGTTCCAGCAATGGTCGATGGACTTTTCATGGAGAATGTGGAGTGGATGAGATGGATTCATGGCGAGAGTGGGTGCTAGCGAGGATGAGGGAAGAGTGGGGTTTGTCGCGGAGCGGTTATCGAGTGGAGATGGTGGAGGAAGTAGCGAGGGAAATAGAAAGGGGGACGGCTGTTTGAGGTGATGGGCGATGTGGGCGAGGTCGATCTGGAGGTAGAAGACGGTCTCTCGGCCGTTGGATCTCGCGATCCAACGGCTGAGAAGCGGGCGGTGAAGAGCGGACAAGATTAAATCAGAGGGGCGCGATTGTAGGGTGAAGGGTGCGCCACGTGGCGGGATGTGGTGAAGGCGTTGAAGGACGGTGGAGATTACATCAGGGATAAGGATCGGATGGTTGAGAAGCGAGCGAATTGAACGTCTGAGATGGAAGCGAACTGGAGAGAATCAGGTGGTGATGGAGAGCGCCACTTGGAGGAAGGAGGTGAAGGCGCTAGCGGGCGGCCCAGATGCAATCTGGGCTCTAATCCAAGGGTTGAGATTGAAGCGGGAATGGATGGCTTAGATCTTGAACTGTAGGGCATGATCGGATGACGAGAAAAAGGGGGCGTGCGGTGCGCGATGAGATGGGCTGCGTGGCGCAACAAGCTGGCGCCACGTGGCCCAATCACATTATTGCGAGGAAGAAAGTGAATTATGAGGGGGAAAATGATCGAATTTGAAAAAACGCAAAACATGAAAGTTGTAGATCTCGATGGGATTTACAAGTTTTATGTTGACCAAAAATGGAAATGAGGTCAAATGGAGATATAAAATACAAGGGTGAAAATATTAATATGTATAATATACCACAGGGGCCCAAAACCCAAGTTTTGCATACGAACTCCGATTTTAATGAAATTGATCTTGTTTTGAAGGTCTTTGAATGTATATTACTTTAAAAGGGAGTAAACCTAGATCATATGTTGTATGAGAGAGATATACACATTTTAAGGCTCCTAGTCTCAAACATTGATTTGGGTTTTATTAGTCAATTTTACAAGTCCGTATTTTTTTTATATTTTTTCTTTAATTAGTGTTAGTAATATATACACTATAGAGTTGAATTTATTGGATTTGGAGTTAGTATAAAATATATACAGTTAGTATTTACAAGTGATTTTTACAAGTGAAGTGGGCTTCTTATTTAATGCAGATATGAATGCTAAAATGCAGATATTATTTATGCATGCATGAATTCTAATTATGCAACATAGGTGATGAAATGCAACTAATTACTCGGGAACAAAGCTCTATTTTCAACTTTTAGAGTGATGAATCACATATTTATCAATACCATATACTTAAACCTTGCTCGTCCCCGAGCAACTAAAATGAAATGTAAAAGTGAAATGAAATTAGGTTCTATACCAAGGTCATGAACAAAAGGTGAAAATGGAGCTTGACTCGACTTTTGGATTAATTGTGTGTCGGAACCTTTTTGGGATTTGAATTTAAGACCTAACATCCTTTAAGTTCTACAAATCTTCTATTCACGATGCCTCAACAGTCAGGTCAGAATAAATCCTCATACACAAATTTCTGATGACTATGAATTTTACTTGTACCGTGTAAGTGAAATATAGCTCTCCACATCAGAAATGGCAAAGAACCAGCCTCCTCTAACAAGGTAACTCTAATTCCCCGGTACAGTAACTCTTTTCTCGAGGCACAAGGTATTCCCTTCTAAGTTCAAGTGCGACCATCTCAAGAAGAGGGGGTGGAGAGAAGAATGGACGGTAGCCAGTGTAGCTACCTATCCTATGATGCTTGACCAGTGTAGCCAAGTCATCCAGCTGCAGGCTTCCATGGTATGAGGCTTTGAAGCATATGCCTTGCAAATATACATACTCCGATAGGCATTTTATTTTCAATCCGGCATGTCCTTTTTTTGGAGTTCTCTCTTTTTTTTCTTCCTTTTTTTCTCTTTTTTTGACATATATACAAGGCGCAACATGTACATAAGGAGGTTTTCTTCTTGATCCAGTAGACTATCCCTCTTTTGAAGCATTATTGCAACCCACAACATCCCGTCCTTAGATGTCAACATCACCAGACTAGGTTGAGATGCACTTCCCTCCCTAGAGGAGGACAGATGTTTCCACCCGTGTGTTACTCCAAGTCAAAGGATTCTACCTCCTCACCACCTCATCAATGAAGAGCTACATACATGGTGCTTGTCCAAGTTAGGTCACTGTCTAAAAGGATCACGCGTGTGTTCGAAATATTCTACTTAGACCAATCAAGATGACATGTGAACATAGACTTGTGAACTCAAAGAATTGAGTCACTCAACCTGAAAAATCTTAACTCCAGATCCTATAAGGTTCCTATGAAATTAGGTAGATTAAGGTCAAATCAAATCCATCCTAGACATCTATTCATAACTTGGTTCAGAACCCACTAACTTTTCACATTGCATATGCCAGATATGCAGATGAGGTGCAGATGAGGTGCTATGTAGATGAATGCAAGACTCTTTTTTTCGAATGTAAGGATGATATGCAAGAGTAAATAAGAAGCCTATTTTTTGTTTTTGTTTTGTTTTTTTTGTGTGTGTTTTTTTTTCAAAAATTTGATATACCTCATGTTTTACAATAATTTTTCAAGAGTTTTATAAGTGTTATACAAATTACACATTTTTTATATATTACACAAGTATACATGTATTTTACATTTTTTACAAAAGTTTTACAAGTATTATACAATATACTATACATGTATACAATTTTTTTTTCAATTTGTACCCACCTGTAATTATTGCATAATATATACAAAAATACACGAAAATACGTGAAGTACGAGCTATGGGTAAAGTATATATGTAATATATACATGCCCCCTATATTTAGCGTGTGCTATGTCCTTAGAGCATGAAAAGCGAGGAAAAAGACATAGCTCGTTCCAAGCGTAGGAGAGCTATAATAACAAAAACATATAGAAGTCGTCTTGCCCCCTAACTTAGGCTCTGGCAGCCTAAATGTAGAAGAAAAACAAAAACGGGGCGGACGAGGTCAATAGGGGAAATGGATGAGTATATACATGGCGGGCATCGGTCCCCCTTATACTTAGGCTCTGGTCAGCCGAAGTAGAGGACATGAGTGAGTGTGAGAACCGATGAGATCTGGAGAATATACAGAGAATGGTGAAGTGACTCAGGTCACTCTCCCCCCTATACTTAGGATTTGGTCATCCTAAGTATAGCCATAACATGAAAGGACATGGAGCCAGGGCGAGTGATTCGAATCACTGGGGAGGGAGGGAAAGACAGGCGAGTATATACAAGGATCAAGGTCTGAATCTTTTCGATGCTGCTCATGGCTAGAGCTTAATGTTGCAAGGTCTCATGCGCATCTTTATGTGTGTCTTCTAAGTCTGCCTCATGCATGAAAACAATCTCCTCAACACGGACTAGATGTTCATTAGGTTCTACAAAGTGTTTCAACAATTGTCCATTAACTAGGGATGTCTGTGCTCCATCTGTAAGATCTGAGATCTCAACACATCCACTATCATGCACATCATGGACTATGAATGGGCCCGTCCACTTGGATTTAAGCTTACCTTGGAAAACCTTCAGCCTCGCATTGAACGACCATACTTTCGGTCCAGGAACAAAGGTCTTTCGTCTGATAAATCTATCATGCCAATGCTTTATCTTGTCCTTGTACACCAAACTGTGGTCATGTGCTCGGTTTCTGATCTCCACAAGTTCATTCAGATCCATCTCTCTCTGTTTCTGCCCTAGGTGTGTGTTCCAGTTGACCTTCTTGATTGCCCATTCGGATTTATGCACTAGCTCAGCGGGCAAATGGCACGGCTTTCCAAACACCATTCTGAATGGGGAGGTTCCTAAGGGTGTCTTGTAAGCTGTCCTATAAGCCCAAAGGACCTGTTCCAAAATCTGAGACCAGTCCTTCCTGTTTGGGCGGACAAGCTTCTGCAATAAGGTTTTAACCTCCCTATTCGACACCTCTGCCATGCCAATGGTTTGTGGGTGGTAAGGACTAGCGACACAGTGTTCGATGCTGTAATCCTTTACGAGTTTCTTCACATCTCTGTTCACAAAATGGCTACCCCCATTGGAACGAACCTAGAGATAATGCGATCTCTAATAAATTTACATACAATCCTGCTGTCTGCAGCTTGGGTCGGGATAGCCTCCACCCACCTTGACAGGTTATCTACTACAAGAAGGATATATTAAAAACCATGGCTAACCGGGAATGGGCCGATGAAGTCGATGCCCCAGGCGTCAAAGACATCACAAATGATGACAGGCTGCATTGGCATCTCATCCTTGGAACCAATGGTTCCTCCCATTCGCTGGCATACTAGGCACGACTTCGCAAAGGTGAGCGCATCGCGAAACAAAGTTGGCCAGTATAAGCCACATTGTAGTACCTTCCATGCGGTCCTCTTCCCGGAGTGGTGTCCTCTTGCCTCCAGGCTATGGTAGAAAGTAAGGACACTCTGATATTCCTTCTGAGGAATACACCTCCTCTAGACACAATCCGGCCCATCAAAGAAAAGGATCGGATCCTCCCAATGGTAATGTCTCGCATCCAACTTAAGTCGGTATGTGGCTCTTGGGCCAATCTTCGGGAACTTTCTTGGAGACAAGATAGTTCACTATATTTGCGTACCATGGGAGCGAGTCGATAACAAAACCGACTCGTCTGGAAAGGAGTCTCGAATATGTGTATCATCGGAAGTATCAAGAATTTCGAGACAGGAGAGGTGATCATCCACTACGCTCTTCTTTCCAGGTTTATCTCTAATGTCCAAATCAAACTTCTGGATGAGTAAAATTCACCTAAGAAGATGACCTTCTCATCCTTCTTTTCCATTAGGTACCGTAATGCTGTATGATCTGTGAACACAATCATCTTAGATCCGATGAGATGAGATCTAAACTTATCCAAGGCGAACGCTACTGCAATCATCTCCTTTTCGGTAACTGTATAGTTACGCTGAGTGGTATCAAGTACTTTGCTTGCGTAGTGTATAGAAAATGGGACACCATCCCTCCTCTGCCCTGACACAACCCCAACAACAAAATCTGAGGCGTCCATCATGATATCAAAAGGGAGAGACCAATCTGGGGCTTGTAGGATCGGGGCGTCCATGATCATCCCTTGAAGTTTCTTAAAGGCCTCAAGACATTTATGATCGACAATGAACTCCATGTCTTTGCCTAAAAGATCAGTTAGCGGTCGAGCGATCTTTGAAAAATCTTTCATAAATCTCCTATAAAATCCGACATGCCCGAGGAATGACCGCAACTGCTTTACGTTGGTTGGTGGCTGGAGTCGTCTGATCATGTCCACCTTGGAAGGGTCAACCTCCATTCCTCTCTTAGAGATGACATGCCCCAACACAATGCCCTCCGTTACCATGAAGTGACTTTTCTCCCTGGAGAGCACTAGATTAACCTCACAACATCTTTTGAGGTCTCGGTCCATATTTCTAAGACAGGAATCAAAGGAATCGCCGTGGACCGAGAAGTCATCCATGAAGACTTTCAGGAATTCACCGATCATCTCGATGAATACTACAATCATGCACCTTTGAAATGTACCAGGAGCATTGCATAACCCAAAGGGCATGCGCCTGAAAGCATAGGTACCAAAAGGGCACGTGAACGTGGTTTTCTCCTGGTTCTCAGGAGCGATAGCTACTTGATTGTAGCCCGAGAACCCATCTAAAAAGTAGAAGAATTCTTTTCCCGCTAATCTTTCTAAGATCTGATCAATAAATGGTAGGGGAAAATGGTCCTTCTTCGTCGCGGCATTCAAGCGTTTGTAATCAACACAGACATGCCATGACATGGGTACTCGTGTCACGATCTCCTCTCCATCCTTATTGGTGGTCGTATGGATTCCCGACTTTTTCGGGACAACATGGATGGGTACCACCAACTTGGAATCGGAGATGGGGTAAATAAAACCCGCATCACACCATTTCTCAATCTCCTTCTTCATGACCTCTCGTAAATTTGGATTCAACCTGAGTTGGAATTCACGAGAGGGTTTAGCTTCATTCTCCAGGTAGATATGGTGCGAACACAGAGCGGGATTTATCCCGTAAAGATCGGAGATACTCCAATCTATCGCCTTGTGGTTTTTCTCCAGGATCTCTAGCAAGCGAGATTCCTGCTCCTCGGTCAATCACGAACTGATGATGACCTGATATTTCCTCTCTTGTCCCGCAAGGAAGGCGTACTTAAGGGTTGTGGGTAATGGTTTGAGCTCAGGTAAGGTGTGGTCATCAAGGAAGTCTGGCTCAATCAATTCTAGCTCTGTGCTGGTAGTGGTTGGATCTGTCTCTGAAGTAACTGCCACCAACTCGTTCAGTTCTAGAGTCGGATCGTCAAAAGTATCCAAGCAATCGGAAAAAACCACGTCCAACTCATCATTCTCATCTTCTGATTGTCCTAAAGAGGGAAGGTCTGACATGCCCAGCTGGGCCTCTGCGTCATCGAAGATGTAGGAGGTTGCATTCTCTGAAGGATTTGTGCTATATTCGTTCCTAAGGATCTCGCAAACTGTCTCATGTACAAGATTCTCTCCAGAGGAGAAGGACTCATCGGTATTAGATGGGTTCTATCTCCATGGCCCAACGGTGTCTACATGAACACAATATGTTTCTGATGAAGTGTACTCGATGCTGGATTCGGAATCTGGCCTTTGCCACCTTGTTTGCTTCAACCCGAGTTCCTCATATCCTTATGGAGTTTGAAACTGAATCTTCCCGATCTTATAATCAAATAAGCCCCCTGCTGTTCTAAGGAAGGACCTCCCTAGAATGATATAGGAATCTCTCCAATTTCGAGGGGTCTCCATATCAAGGACTGTAAAGTCCACCATGTAATCCCGACCCTCAACTTTGATGATAATGTTCCTCAATTCTCCCTGGATCTCTTGGTTGATTTATCTGCGAACTGGAGTAAGGCTCTGGATTTTCTAAGAGGTCCTAGATTTAGCCGCTCATAGAGGATTATGGGCATCAGGTTAATTGAGGATCCATTGTCTAGGAGAGTGCATGCAAACGCAGTGTCATCGACATGACTCACCACATAATGGGCACCCATGTCCCTTCGCTTCCTTGGAAACACGTTCTTGTTGACGCAAGTAGTGGCTACTAACAAAATATGCTTCTCACCACGCTTCTGGTTTTCCTGCTGACCCTAGTAGGTGTGCATCTCACCTTAAGGTACTTCTGAAATGTAGGTGTCATGTCAACATACTTATCAAAGGGGATTATGACCTTGATATATTTGTTGCAGAACTATACCATATCAGGATCATCTTTTTGGAATTTTTGGTCTTTTTATTCTTTCTACCCTTAAGGGCATGGGGAAAAGGGATTATTGATGATAACTCAGATTCTGAAACTGAAAGATTCTCATTCAAACGGGAAACTGAGTTCTGTATAGGACTCTGACTCTAACTCTGACATAGACTCGGATGAAAAAGAAATTCATGTGGTGAAACAGGTGATGCATCTACCGCGACTTCTGGGGCATCCTCCTCAGATGGAGGCACGAGCTCCTCATCTGTTTCACCCGATTCATTGCTGGTGCTCCTCTCCTTCTTCTTGCCATGGCGCTTTGAGGACATGGAAATCCTCTTATTCTGCTGGTGGCGGCGATGGTGATGCTGCTCCTCTGCCTCCAAGTTCTCCTCAGGTAGAGACTTGGGTGTGTCTTCCTCATGTACCCACACCCGATCTGGTACGGTCATGGTTCTTCCGCTCCCGAGGGACATATGATTAACATTATCGTACGAATTGATCTCGTGTTCAGATAGAGAAAAATCTGAATAGTATACCTGATCGCGTGGTCGGTGCTGACCCTGGTTCAGGTTATTTGGGTTGGCCTGAACCTGGGCAGGAATTGGGGTGTTTGGTGCCATCTGATGATCTTGGTGGTGTGAGACACGGTTCAGATCTATTCTGATGTCCAGGTATCCATTCTGTATCTGCTAAACCCTATCATCCAGGTGAGGAACTCCAATTCACTAGTGGGCAGGGCTTGCTACTGCTGACTAGAGGACGAGTGATTCAGATGTCTATACTGGCCCTGATGGCCTTGCCGATACTGCCGCGGGTGGGACAGTACGGTATAAGGTATGGAGGGCCTTGCTGACCCGAGTGGAATGTATTTTGCAGCTGGTGCTGCTGAGGCTGGTATCCTTGTCCTGGCCGGGACTGTACAAAGCGCGGTGCGGGGGACGAAGCTGGTATCTTGGTAAGCTAGGGAAGGTCGGTGTGGCTGACCATTCCCTATCCCCGAATGTCTGTCGACGGGGTCATGGCTGTAGCATAACCCGTTGATCTCGAACACCTACAGAGGCTCCTCGTAAACTGACTCCACCTGTGGGGTGCGTGCTGCTCCTGCTGAGTGTACTACTGCTCCTCATCTCAGCTGCTTTGAGGCCCCTGTACCTGCTCTTGTACAAGATGGACTCGATGTACAGGTACATGTGGTGCAGAAGGGGCAGGTAGTCGTATCTTGGCTACCTTCTCAATCAATTCCTCCACTTGCTTCGGCAATCGTGAAAGTGCCTCAAGGTCAGTGACCCTCTTGTGGATCTATTCTATCATGGTGAGCTTATCAGCTATTATCCCCATGCTAGGGATTAGGTCATCTGTCAGATCCGCTACAGTCCTCCTAGTTGTCTCATTAGATGGGCTTGAGGGAGACAACTGATAGGCCCTGGTGGCCTGAGATCTGCCTGTTTCCGCCATCTGCTCCAGAATCTTCCATACGGCATCTGCGTTCTTATTTTGATAGCTTCCTCCACAGGTTGCACTCACTAACCCCTACATTTCAGGGATCATGCCACAGAACAAGGTCTGGACTAAGATCACCTTGGTAATGCCATGGCAGGGGCATTTTTATGACAAGTCATTGAATCTATCCCAGGATTCATGGAATGGTTCGTAGGGACCCTGAGAAAAGCTCGCGATCTTTGTACTCATCTGGTTAGTCTTACTGAGTGGGTAGAACTTCTTCAAGAATAAATCTTTGAATTGCATCCATGTCGTACATCTAACCCCGAGATTCTTCAGCCAATGAGCAGCCTTATCTTCTAAGGCAAACAGGGTAGCCTTCAGCCTGATGTAATCTTGTCCAACCCTAGGGTGACTAAGGTTGTTGCATACCAACTCGAAGTCTCTCAGGAAAGCATATGGTTCTTCGATGGCATTCCCATTAAACTTCAGTAGTAGACTAAGAAAATGGGGCTTCTGTTCGAATGCTTTTGGGGGAACCTCAAGTACAAGCCAACTATGTATATCATTCTCAGCTGGGTTGTAGGCATCTACTATCGGTCGGTAAATTCCACCTGCCTCGATCACTTATTCCTTTCTAGCCATAAGATCTGCATTCAGCTGCTCGACTCTAGCTAATCGGGCAAGGACTTGGTGCATAGAATCATCTCTATGTTTCTCTTCGTCTGGATGTTTCTTAGGCATCTTGGTTTCTGGTTCTTCCTCTTCACTTGGGTAAAGAATGCGGTCTAGGTTAGAGGGCATAGTAATGAAGACATTCTCACCGAGGTGATGGTTTTCCTCGGTGAGATGAAAGGAGAGAAAAGGAATGGTTTGAGGGTAACCATCCTGAGAGTGAGGGATCCTGAACTCAAGAGGGTCATGAGCTCGGGTTGGCCCAAGTTGCGCTTGGGCCGATGAAGACGAGCTGCGTGAGGGGTTTAATGAGAGATTTACGAAGCTGGAGTAGATACCCCCCAGCCAGTCATCTTTGATGGCAGAAGTAAGAGTCAGGAGTATAAGTGTGTAAAGATAGGATTTTACTCCTACCTGAAGCAAGCAAATGAATCACAAATCCTGATTTCACACTCAACACGGTGAAGGACCCGAAACCGAGTCCGATTAGTCTGGTTGATTTTAATTGTGATTTTTCAAGTAAGTAGCAAAGGTTATGCGACCTATAGGGAAGTCAGCTCAAAGCTGGATGCGTCTCCCCTGTTTAACCTGTCTCCTAAGATACCAATGCCCTACATTCTTCGCTCCTATCCCTAGCTGAGAATTCAAGGACCTGCCCCTATCTACCTACTGAAGTAGGCGGAGGCTGTCAAGGCTTTAACTTCTCCCCTATCTACCTGTCGGAGAAGGCATATGCTACTAGCAACTTGTCGCGAACCGCAATTTCACCCCTATCTACCTACCGGAGCAGGCAGAGGCTACTTGGTGCTGGTCAGTTGAACCCATAATTCAGCCTGTAATATTTGCTCGGATCGGGGTACGTGATATGGAAGGCGGGGATTTTGTCTCTACCTTAGGGTGTGCACACACACTCTGTACCCTCACTCATCCTGAAATCAAGGTCGGGGTTATTCTCCCGCAAATAGAATTTCTGATTTTATTTTGATTTTTTTGGTCAATTTGTTTAGCAGTCCCAATTTTAAGTTAGATGACCACTTGATTAGTCCATACAAAAGGCACACCTATCGTACAATCCCATATTCCTTTAATCCTCAGTTAGAAAACCAAGGGAGAAGGAGTCGAGAAAAGACGATGCACGATAAAATAATGATGTATGCCAAGTTCAAAAGACTTACAATGATCCTCGCACTCTACATGCATGATGCAAAATAGAATTGAAGTTTATCCATATGGATGCAAGCGAGAAAAAGCCACTCCTAGACAAGCAGTTCTATTAGCGAGTGAATAACAAGTTAGATTTGTCTAAAATCCTACGTTCTAAATGCGTCTTTTAATGGTGAAGTATGATCCTAGATATTACGAGCACAAACAATCCTAAGAGAGATCTAAGAGCCGCAAGTGCAGGTCCTATCCTACACACGTAGACTCTTTTTATTATTACTTACACGCACAAGAACCCAAACAGGAACCGTTGGAAATGCAAAAACCTTTTTTACAAGTCCTCTCAAAGACAACTTAATTCAAATCGATGCAGGTCTTCGGCTCACTTGGCGACTCGCCTTCGATGCCTCGTGTTTCTCGCACAAAAATAAATGATGGTCAGAGAGAGAATGACACAAAAAATAAACAAACACTAGAAATAACAGAAAAATATTCATAAGAAGAACCAGGAATCAGACTACCCGGCGATGGAAAACCTAAAATCTAAATTTTCTAAAAATTAACCTAAGCCGTGCCTCCCCGGCAATGACGCCATTTGAAAAGATGCCTAGATTACCCTACCTGATTCAACCGGATTAACGATTAAATTTTAGTGATGTGCATTGTAGTCGGGTAAAATCAGACTTATCAAAACCACTTTGATTAATGTGCAAATTAAACGCAAACATCATTTTTTTATTTTACTTGGGCAAGCCCAAGGTCGAACTCAGGGAGGCAGCTTTTTCCTTAGATTAATTCGAAGTCAATTCCGATGTTAGGTTTTCAAGAGAATATTTTTGTGCTTTTTTATGTAATTTAAGAAATGCAATGCAATTCAAGCCAAATTCGAGAGTTAAAAATGTGAAGTATATTCAAATTAAGTCCAAAAATTATGAAACTTGGCCCAAATGTTAAATGCAATGAAATTAAGCTACTGCATTTTTTTGAATTTTTTTGACTCTAAATGAATTTACTACGAATTAAAAATGAATGCAGGGTGATTTTTGCAAAATTAATTTAATAAATACCATATTAAATTAATTTTACAGACAAAAATTAACTTAGACACTTCTATGTGAGACGAATCCAGGAAAATTAATAGACCTCAAAAATGATGAATTTGGACCTATTAAAAATCAATTATGAAAAACACTAATTACTTTCTTAAGGCATCGCTATGCATGAAAATGATGTGATTTTTGGGCATAATGTAGAACTACCTAGACTAGACCTATTGTGATTTTTGGTGATTTTTTGGAGCAACAATCAATTTAATAAGCAATTAAAGGCATACACTGGGAAAAATATGCAAATTTCCACAAAAAGAATTATATTAAATATATCGAAGCTCACAAAAATATAACAAGCCTTCACAATGATAAAATCTAAGATGTTCTACAACATGCAATTTTTGTAATTAAGAAATGGTGCTAAATGAGTGTTAAATAAACATGCAAACACAGGGGTATAAATGAAAAATAGAAAATAAATTTCTTAAAACAAAAATGTGCTGACAAGGATTGAAATGCAATTACCTATAATAATGAGGGTATGAGTGCAAATTCTCTATGGGACCACGTGCTCACGTGATGTTGCTGGCAGGTACTTGAATGTAATTTCCAAAACTTGCAAGTTTACGGTTGTAATTTACCCAACGTCTACACATGGGTCACGTGATATGGACATGATTGCAAATTTGATAAGTCGGCGGGACCTTAATGTAAAATACCCAAACCGCACGTGACAAACACGTGGGGGCTAGGCTCGGTTGGCGATGGAGGCTCAGGGCTGCTTCGCTAGCGGCTCGGGCTCAGATGCAGGCTCGGTTGGTT
This sequence comes from Ottelia alismoides, assembly GCA_037367405.1. Taxonomy (NCBI): domain Eukaryota; kingdom Viridiplantae; phylum Streptophyta; class Magnoliopsida; order Alismatales; family Hydrocharitaceae; genus Ottelia; species Ottelia alismoides. The sequence continues at coordinate 852,116 of JAZKJV010000507.1, forward strand.
CGGGGGAGGTTCGGGTGCTCCGAGCCTAAAGGATCGGGGAGGAGGCTCGGAGCTGACATGTGGACGCCTTGTGGTCCATTAGATCTCAAGGATCCAACAGTAGGTTGTACTCCTGGAAGAGGATGACTTGGCTCGCCTGTGCACCGTCCGATCAAGATGATCAGACGATAACTGTACGTCTGGTTCCTCCTTGCCGCCGCCTCCTGCGGCGGGCTTGGCCGGGCTCCGGCGAAGGTCCGCTAGACTCCGGACTGCTCCTGAATGGATGGGCATCATCCTAGGAGTGCAGCAGAGCAGCTGGAGCATCTGGGAGACTTGGTGGCTGCCTGGATGCGGAGACAAAGCAACTCGAAGAAGCTCTGGTGAATAGTCCAGCTGTTGAAGAATGGAGTGGTTAATGACTAGCCGAAGCGTGGTGCGTGAGGTCTCGTGGACGAAGTCGGGTGTTCGAGGCCTTATGGTATGAAGAGGGTGAATGACCGAAGTGCTCCTCTGTTGTGTGGGGCGGAGTATTGGTCGGAGGCAGCGATGGTTCGGGAAGACACACGGAGTGATGCGCGAAGATGGTAGCTCCGATGTGAAGCTCGATTGATAGTCGGTTGAAGTTGGGGCTCTAATTGGAGCCGTCGGTCGTCGCTCTAGGGCCAGCAGGTGCTCGAGCTCAAGCAGCTTGACGGTGAAGCTGCGACACAATAAAGGTTCGCCGTGGATCTCGTTGGAGAAAATCCTCTGCGTCGCTCAATTTCAGGCCGAATCTCTGTCACAGATTAGAGGAGTAGAGCTCAAGGGTCTCTCGTGTAAGGGGGGATGGGGGAAAGTTGGTCGGCGACGAAGTATTTATAGAGGCGAGGTGGTGGTTCTGGCGATGGTCGATGGGATTTTCGTGGAGAACGTGGAGTAGACAAGATGGATTCATGGCGAGAGTGGGTGCTAGCAAGGATGAGGGGAGAGTGGGGTTGGTCGTGGAGCGGTTATCGAGTGGAGATGGTGGCGTAAGTGGCGAGAGAAATAGAAAGGGGGACGGCTAGTTGAGGTGATGGGCGATGTGGGCAAGGTAGATCCGGAGGTAGAAGACAGTGTCTCGGCTGTTGGATCTCACGATCCAACGGCTGAGAAGCGGGTGATGAAGAGCGGACAAGATTAAATCAGAGGGGCACGATCGTAGGGCGAAGGGCACGCCACGTGGCGGGATGTGGGGAAGGCGCTAACGGATGGTGGAGATTACATCATGCATAAGGATCGGATGGTTAAGAAGCAAGCACATTGAGCGTCTGAGATGGAAGCGAACTGGAGAGAATCGCTTGGTGATGGAGAGCACCACATGGAGGAAGGAGGTGAAGGAACTAGCAGGCAACCTAGATGCAATCTGGGCTCTGATCCAAGGGCTGAGATTGAAGCGGGAATGGATGGATTTGATATTGAGCTATAGGGGATGATTGGACGACGAGAAAAAGGGGCACATGGTGCGTGATGAGATGGGTCGTGTGGCGCAACCAGAAGGCGCCATGTGGCCAATCACATTATTGCAAGGAAGAAAGTGAATTATGAGGGGGAAAATGATCGAATTTAGAAAAACTCAAAACATGAAAGTTGTAGATATCGATGAGATCTACTAGTTTCATGTTGACTAAAAACGGAAACGAGGTCAAATGAAGAGATAAAATATAAGGGTGAAAATATCAATATGTACAATATACCACAGGGGCCCAAAACCCAAGTTTTGCATACGAACTCCGATTTTGATAAAATTGATCTTGTTTTTAAGGTCTTTGAATTTATATTACTTTAAAAAGGAGTAGACCTAGATCGGATACTATATGAGAGAGATATACATATTTTAAGGCTCCTAGTCTCAAACTTGGATCTGGGTTTTTTGGTCAATTTTTGAAGCTAGTATTTTTTTATATTTATCTTTAATTAGTGTCAGTAATATATACACTATAGAGTTGAATTTATTGGATTTGGAGTTAGTATAAAATATATACCGTTAGTATTTACAGGTGATTTTTACAAGTGAATTGGGCTTCTTATTTAATGCAGATATGAATGCTAAAATGCAGATATCATTTATGCATGCATGAATGCTAATTATGCAACATAGGTGATGAAATGCATCTAATTACTCGGGAACAAAGCTCTATTTTCAGCTTTTAGAGTGATGAATATCATATTCATCATGGCTCTAACTTGGAAATCACATCAATCTTAGCCAGGTCAACCTCCATACCATGTTTGGAGATGACATGGCCGAATACAATCCCATTAGTCACCATAAAGTGACTCTTCTCCCATAAGAGCAATAGGTTTACCTCACAAGAACATTGAAGAACTCGGTCTAAATGAGCAAGACATGTGTCAAAAATACCCCGTAGATCGAGAAATCATCCATGAAGACCTCAAGGAAACTACCCACCATGTCGGCAAAAACAACCAACATACACCTTTGGAATGTAGCGTGGGCGTTACACAATCCGAAGGGCATCCGTCTAAAGATGTAGGTGCCAAACAAACAAGTGAAAGTAGTTTTCTCCTGATCCTCAGGGGAGATAGCAACTTGGTTGTATCTCGAGTACCCATCCAATAAGCAAAAGAACTCTTTCCCTACCAACTCCTCAATAATCTGATCAATAAAGGGCAACGAAATGTGATCCTTCTTGGTAGCTGAGTTCAGGCATCGATAATCTATACAGACACGCCATGAAGTAGGTACCCGGGTCGGAATCTCCTTACCACGGTCATTCTTTATGATAGTAATCCTGGATTTTGTTCGGACCACATGTAAAGGGCTGACCCACTTGGAATCTGAAATGGGATATATAAAGCCAACACACACCATTTTCTGATCTCTTTCATGACAACCTCCCTTAGATTTGGATTTAGATGATGCTGATATTCATAAGAGGGTTTACAGTCATCCTCTAGGTAGATATGATGCGAGCATAAATCTGGGTTAATCCCACAGAGATCCGAGATATTCCATCCTATGGCCTTGTGGTTTCTCTCAAGAACCTCTAGCACACGAGATTCTTATTGAGCAGTCAACTGCAAGCTGAGGATGACCAGAAACATTTAGGGGGGACTTGCAAGGAAGGCATATTTCAACGTTGATGGTAAAACCTTGAGCTTAGGTGGGGTCTGAATCGGCTCTACAGTAACCTCTGCTACTGTACTGGTAGATGGTATATGATCTGTACTCTGTGGATTGTCCACCTTGGCTACTGACTGCTCAACAAGTAAAATCTCTGATAGATCTTCTATGAATGATCTCTGCTCAGAAAGGAAGGTCTCATCAGGGTGTTCAACATTCTTATCAATTAATGGTTCAGATATCTAAGCAATAATCTCAGAAAGATGTCTCTCATCTGTGCATAAATCAGGAAATTCAATGAATGGCTCAGATATCTGTACCTCAGAACTCTTAGAATGAGGCATATCATTAGTAGTCTCAGAAAAGTGTGTCAAAGGAATATCAGAAGGTGCCTCTAAAGACTCAGATTGATCCTCAGAAATCAGCTCAAACTGCCCATGAGCAACTAGCTCAATTGGACAACCAAGGGTACTCATGTCGACTGTGCTTTCCATAGAGTCCTTTTGGGAAAAGAACTCATGGGTATCTATGAAATCAATGAAAAGATATGTCTCTTAAAATTCAATAAGAAAATCACAGTCCTCTGGCTCAGATATAACTTTTTTTGTATCATCTACTGCTGGTGGGGGTGATGGTCTAGGATCAGAGATCGTCTCAATTTTCACCTTGTCACTGTGACAGTGAAAGACGATCTCTCCAGTATCATAATCAACTGCTGCTTCGGTCGTTCGAAGGGGCATGGAGTAACGGTGCCTGTGTGTCCATATCCATGACAACAAAATCAAAAGGGAATTTCATTCCCTACACCGTTACAATAGCGTCCTCTAAAATGCCTCTTGGCCTCTTAATCGATCTATCAATAAACTGAAGGATCATCCTGGTTGTTTTAAGAGGCCTTAACCAAAATTCAGTTAGTAAAGAGGAAGGCATGAGATTAATGGAGGAACCACTATCGAGAAGAGTACGATTAAATTCTTGATCAAATATATGTCAAAAATGTGAGGTGCTCCCTTGTCTTTCTTTTTAGGCACGAGGTTACTGATGGCATGAACTGTGGCCATGGTCAAGATGTGTTTCTCTATTTCTTTTTGTCTATTCTGCCTTGGTTGACGCTTTTGCGTACATGTCTCTTTCATTCCCTTTTTTACTGTAGGCATGTATTCCATTGCCTTAAGGAGTGGCATCTTTAACAAGACGTTCTGTAAGATCTCAACCACTCTAGGATCAGATAAGGTTGTTTTTAATTTTTGATTTTTTTAGATTTAAAAGCAGAAGGAAAGGCACATAATCAGAATAAACATTCAAACGTTCATTTCCATTATTCAAAGTAGAATCCTCAAGTACAAAAGGACAACCAGAATTAGTCTGTACAGTGTTGCCCAAATTAGGTGAAGGAAAAATTGAATCTAAAATAGAACAGGATGCTACTGCTGGTGAAGAGGAAGAATCCATGACTAGTAAATTCTCCCTTGCTGATGGTGATCTACATCTGCCCGGTGAAGATGGTAGTGAAGGCGGTGAAACTCCAGACTTGGGTGCTGCTACATTAGTCCTCTCGACTGCTGGTGAAGGAGATGACATGGAAGATGACACTCTCTTAGTGGTTCGATCTCCCAACCCTAACTGGTGTGTAGGCAGCTGCAATCTCCTACTGCTCCTGAGATGTGTGGCATCGGATAAGCATGCAAAATCAAGGGACATACCTATCTCTGGGGTGGGTGGGCTATTGGCTTCCTGCTCCTTACGTCTGAAGTTGTTGGGATTAGCTTCGATCTGTGCTGGAATCAGTCTTGGTGGTGGTCAGGTCGCCGATCTGCTGAGTTAGTTCGTTCATGTTGTTCATGAGCAATGCAAGTTGGTCCAGTGCTGGGTTGACTGAAGGGGCTTCAGGGTGCTCATTGACTGGCTGTTGCTGAGACTGATAGTACGGAGGCTGTTGGTAACCATACAGATTCTGTTAATGAGGAGGAGGAGGATACTGTCCATAATATGCAATCTGCTGCTAGTTAGGATGAGGAAAATAGATAGGTTGCTGGCTTGGCTGGCCTTGTCTCCAATTTTGGAACTGTGGTGGAGACTGATAGTGAGGCTGGAATTGCTGGTGCTGGTACTGCTGTTGTCTGCCTCCCTGAAATTGGTGGGTAGGTCTCTGACCCTGCTGTGAACCCAACTGGCCTTACCCTGACGGACGGGGTTGGTTTTCCTCACGGTCAAACCAGATGCCATTCACCTCCTGTATGACAGGTGGAGGTGGAGACTGCTGCTCAGGAATGTAGGCTACTTCTTGTTGGTATGGAACTATCTGATGTGAATGCTGCTGAACCTGATCAGGGGTCTGCACGTAGTAGACATGCTAAACTGTGGATGGTCCTTTGCTACTCTGCTGGGTGGAAGAAGTCTGCTCCCTAGTAGAGGTACCGGTTGCTGCACTCACACTGTGAACTGCACTGATCTTACTCACAAGAAGCTCCAGGTGCTTTGTTATCTCATCCAGCTTATCCAGGTTCTTCGTCCTCTGTTCGATCACTTGAAGCTTCTCGAGCTCCTTAGATCATTTCTCAATAATGTCCACTTTGGATAGGTGGTTTCCAATGATGGTCAGGTCAGAGCTGTCCTCCCTATCGACTTCATATGATGCCGTCATATTGATAGCCTTGTGGGGTACTACAGGGGAGGTGATGGGGTGCTTATGAAAAGCACGCGAAGAAGAAAGAGATGCTGAACTCTCCTCCATCTCCTCAAAAATTTGATAAAGGACATCCTCATCTTTGTTGAAGTGGCTCCACCCACAAGCGACATCTACCAGCTTCTGATTCTCTAAGTTTAAACCCCCAAAGAAATTTTGCCCACGACTGGTCTTTGGAATATCGTGATGGGGGAACTTCTCTGTCAGATCTTTGAATCTTTCCCACGCCTCGTGAATAGGCTCTGGGGGCATATGGGAGAAATTAGAGATCAAGGATCGCATTTGGTTGAGTCATCAGATCAGGTAATATTTGTTCAGAAATGCGGACCTCAAAACCAATATAAAGCTTTGTCCATCAGACTGAATGGGAAGGCGGTCATCTGCACTTCCTCTAATGGGACATTTGGGTAATGTACTGTTCCACAAATGCGATCGAACTGCTGGAGGTGTATACACGGTTCTTCATAAATATTTCCATGGAATATTGGGAGAAGAGATAAAATAATGAGCTTAAGCTCGAAACGCCCATGAATCGTAGGGATTTGTATCCAAGAATTTGTATGTCCTGCCCTTGGATTGCATCCTTTAATGTAAGCTTAGCCACAGGTTCTATGTTAGGGTCTTCTCTCCCATTCTCACCTGCACCACTGTTTCTATCCTCCTCTCTCCTATCTTGTCTCAGCTCGAGAATCATGTCTCTCATTGCGGTCTAAAAATTAGCCCGCTCTGTTAACTAGGCTTGAGTTGACTGAATGGAAGCTAACATGGTGTTATTGATCTTGCTCTGCTCCGACATGCTTCCCTTTCCCTTTGGTGTCATCAAGTGTTCGGTGTATGACTCTGAAAATGTGCATGACATTCGATTAGTGCGCAGAAATGATGGAGTCTCAGATACTAATTCGAGACTAAAGCCAATCTCAAATAGTGGGTTGATGGATGTTGTGAAGGGTAAAGTGGAGAAAGAGGAATGTTCGGGGAAGTGAGTCTCCCCGAATAGAAGGTGAATGGTTCGGAGTGTAGAATGAGTTCGCAAAGTTCGAAAGAGAAATACTCCGGTCCGACATCTTCGAAATCAATAGGTAGGATGCGAGAGCACGAAGGTCAATGCAAGAGTGAAAATGAATGAAGGCGCAAATTGTGCAGAAGGATCTCTATCACTAGCAATCAAGCACAATACAAATCTCAGTTCACCAACTCAACGCAATGTGAAGACCATGAAGGTTCAGTCAATTATCTGGTCAATTTTTAGAGTTTGGTGAGAAATCAATCGATCAGAGTGGTTAAGCGAGCTGTTAGGAACCCAATGCTCCCAGGAGACTGTCCCAATCTCACAAATAGTTTTCCCAGCCAGTATGAGTGCAGACTGTTTACCGGCTACCCGATCTACCCACTCTGCTAAGGAAGTCCCGAACCGATTACTGGCTATTCGGTGAAGTTCTAACCGGGGAACAACTAATCACAAGACCAGTAGTCTGAAGAGAGTTCGGGCGTGGCTTTATCCTAGTGTGCGAGTCGCTCTCTCGCTGTAGATAAATCAAACAAGGAGGGGATAACTCTCCCCAAAACAATGATTTTCCTTACGTTTATTTTAGGGTCGAGTTTTCTTTAGCAGTCCCGAATTTTAGGTAGTTGTCACTTGGATTGAATATTTTCAATGAATCTCCTACCAGGTGTCCAATTTCCTTTCTAACTTATGTGAGTGAAAACAAGGAAGGAGATCAGAAATGCCAATGCACGATTAAACACAATGATGCATGCAGGGGTTAGAGATGCATACCTTGTCGTCAACACTCTACATGCAGGGTGATCCGCATAGAATTTAAATACAGAAAAATAGACTAACCTATATGCAATGCAAGTGAACCGTCCTAACAATAGCTTCTATTAACAGGAAAGAACTAATTAAATTTGGCTAAGTCCAATTACACTATATTCTTTAGGTGCATAAATTCCTGTTTAGGGTGTTTGGACCTAATTAATTACCTGGATCAAGCAAATTAATTAAAGCAATCAATAGTTAGCTCACGAAATCTGCGTGAATCAAATAAAAATAAGGTGATGAAAACAAAATTGATTAGGTTCCGCAAGTGCACCGACACTTGACGAAATAGACCCTACAACAAGTGAATGTCCGTTTACAAGAGTTTGAATGCCTAAAAATAAATAAAAGAAAGTCTTTTTTTGCTTGGTCTCCTTCAATTCTTCCTCTCCTCCTCTCACGCTCTCCTACAGCTCAGTGAAGAATCAAGCCGCCTCCGCTTCGCTTGGGTGCTTCGGCTCTCCTAGGATCGCCTCCATCGCTCTGTGGGCCCTCGCTAAGAAAAAGAAAAGAGAGAATGTGTAAAGAAACACAATTATAAAATATGAGCAGGAAAAATGAAATAAAAACAATGAATATGAACAATGGAATAAATGCGGAAAAATATAAACGAATATATACAACCAAGAATAGCAGGTCAAAAGAGAAACCTAACTACCCTCGCCGTGCCTCCCTAGCAACGGTGCCGTTTTGTTGAGAGAGATTTTATGTGGTTTTTAAATTAAATGTAATTAATGTGTGCAATTATAGTTGCAACCCAAATATCTCGCAACAAAATAATAATAATATTTAATTCTTAAGCTGAAATGATTACAAAAGAATAATGCATAGAAGGAGAATGTTTAGGGTATTTTTTATTTTTGAATAATTATTTTTGAATAATATTAAATGCTGATAAAATGCAATAAAAAAATATTCAATGAAGAGAAACACAACATGATCTGAATATGATTTTTTGCAGATTTTATTGATCACAAATAAAATTTATTTCAACAAGAAAGAACATGCAAACTGAAAGTCTGAAAATAGAGGGATAAGATGTAAATAGTTATTGTTTCTGCATTTAAATTTAACAAGAACAAAGGAGGAAGGTGCAAATTACCCCAAAAAACATGCGCCTGCACGTGCTATGAGCCGGTGGGGGCTTTTGCGTAATTGTAAAAACTTCCAGGGACGTCTTCTATATTTTCCAATTTTTTAAAAAACCCCCAGGGTTCCTCTTCATTCCTTTTCTTCGTTTAAGACTAAGGGAAGGGGGTGCCACCCCTCTTCTTCCTTATGCCTCAAGCCGCGTGTGACAGCGGCGGCTTCGTGCAACAGAGACAGCGGTGGCGGAGGTCTTCGATCCGCAGATGGCCACGGTGGTAGAGGCTAGGCAACACTGCCCATGTGGTGATGGTGGACTCTTCGTATGGAGGCGCTCAGGGCGGTGGCGTTGGATGCTGCAAAATCGGTGGCAGATGCAGGTTGCTTGCGTATGCAGGTGACGGCTCGAAGGTGGTAGGCGTGAAGCTTCAGCGAAGGGTGTCGACCAAGGTAGTGCGCACACACGGTGGCACGACTCATATAAGTCACCGGAGCGAGATGGCTGATGTTGGCAGCGGTGACGGTGGGGGGACGTCGCCTACGTAGGCGACTTGAGGTGGAGATCTAGCGATGAGAGGTGGGGTTGGTTGCGACGATGGCGGCGATGGAGGTTGCTACAGGTGGTGGTAGGATTTTTTTATTTTTTTCTTCTTTGTTTTTTTTAATTTTTTATATCTTTTTTGAACAGACAACAAATGTCTTTTTGTAATTAATTTTTTTATTCCAACAAACAAATGTAGATAAAAAATGATATTTGACTCGAGCACGATGGCCCGGTCAAAATCCAATACGGAAATGTGAGTGGATGACAGATCGACAGAATGGAAGATAGATTCGGGTCTCTGGCCTCCGTGCGTGGATGGAGTTGAATGATTGCGTGAGGTAGAACGTGAACGTGGAGAGATCGAGGATATGAGATGAAAAAATCGAGATCGATGGAGGATCAAATCGTGATGGAAAATTAGGAATGAAAATCTAAGATCTAGAATTAAAAATGAATGATGAAATAAGATGAAAATTAAACCTAAAGTTATTTAGAAAAGAGATCGAGAAATAAAGGGATGTGGATCTCACCGTGGGAGTGGAAAATACCGCAATCGCTCGACGAAGGCCGACTCGCTGTCACCCTTCTGCAGCAAGATGTCTCTCGGGGAATAGTCTCCTCTCACCAAAGATAGATCAAATTGAAATGAGGGAGGGGGGCCATATTAATTGATAAAAGAATGGAGTTTGAATTTCAAAAATTTGAATGAAGATAAGAGATAAAGAAAATTTGAAATGAGATAAAGATAAGAAAGGAAGTTAAAATTATTTAAATAAATAAAATTTTTATTTATTTTGATTACTTTATTAAATTAAATAATAATTGTTAATTTTTTTTATTTTTTGCAGGGTTATTTAAGATATTTAACTATATACATATACTATATACATGTGGTACATTATATACATAGTTAAATAAGGAATTTAGTTTTGTTTTTTAGTTTGTTTTTTTATTTTAAATAATTATTAGAAAATGTTTACAATTATTTACAAATACAATATGTACAAACAAACGGTAAAATTGCACAAACCACCCCAGAAAATCGTTTTTCAAACCGTAACTCCAAAAATTATGAAACCATGGCCATTTTAAAGATAATTTAATTTATAATATGATGGAAAAAGGTTTGGTTCAATTTGAGTTCATATAGAGCCGGAATTTATCTTTCAATTATGGATTTATGGGTTTTTCCGGATGTGGTTACTTTTATTTTGTACATGATTTTATTTTGCAAACATTTTTACTATTTCGGAAACATTTTTATTTACAACTTTTGTTTTGAAAATTATTTAGTTTGAGGTCAATTTTTGTACAAATAAAATAGTGTAAGTATCAAATATACATAGAAAAATATTTATAACACTTTTTTTGGATTTTCTGATTAAGGACCCTCTCCCCCCCTACTTTATTCCTAGTCCATCAGGTCAAGCCTTGACCTTCTCTCGGTGTTCGGGTCAGCCCGTATCTATTACATATATACAATCTTACTTTTTTTTCTTTTTTTCTTTTCTTTATTTTTCCTTTAGCTCTTTATTTATTTAGTTTATGTTAGAATAATAATAAATGTACAATATTTACACACAGATGCAAGTTAGTAAGAATTTGGAGTTAGTGTTATATACAAGTGTTTTATAAGGGTTTTTAAGCTAAAATAAATGAATAAAGATGATGAAATGCAGATTCATCACATAGTTCCTATGAGATTGACCCCATCAAGGACTCCTTCCCCAAAGAATCGATTTGTTCTGTCGACTCTCTTCCATGGTATGTCAACATGGTGAATTTTTTGGTGTCTAAGACAGTTCCCTATTATTGGCCCAAGAGCAGCATTGACCGACTTAAGTCGGAATCTAGGAAATACCATTGGGAGGATCTGTTCCTTTACTTCGAAGGTCCGGATTGTGTTTGGCGGAGGTGTATTCCTCAAGAGGAATACACGAGTGTCCTCACCTACTGCCATTCCTTGGAGGCAGGAGGGCATCACTCTGGGAAGAGGATCGCTTGGAAAGTGCTTCAGTGTAGTTTGTACTAGCCGACCCAGTTTCGTGATGCATATGCATTTGTTAGTGCGTGTCTATAATGTCAAAGAATGGGAGGGACCGTCAGTCCCAAAGATGAAATGCCACACAACTGGTCATTATGGTTGATGTTTTCGATGCTTGGGGCATATATTTCATGGTCCCATTCTTTAACTGCCATGCCTACGAGCATATTCTCCTTGACGGTTGATTATCTTTCTAGGTGGGTGGAAGCCATCCCTTCCTAGCTGCATATAGCAAGACTGTATGTAAGTTTGTGAAAGATCAAATTATTTCACGGTTTGGGGTTCCCAAAGTCATCATCTTTGACAGGGGTAGCCACTTTGTTAATAGGGAAATGAAAAAGTTAACAAAGTACTACGACATCGAGCACCGTGTAGCTAGTACATACCACCCACTATCGAATGGCATGGCTGAGGTTTCGAATAGGGATGGGTAGAATTAAAAAAAAAATTGTAAAATATAAGTATACTTGTATAATATGTATATTGTATAGAAGCTGTAAAATCTATATAATGTGTATAAATTCATAAAATTCTTGTAAATAATACTTTTGTAAAATTTGTTGTAAAATATGAGGTATACTAGAAAAAGAAGAAAAAATTTCTGAAAAAAGTGTCTTGCACTTCATTCATATGCATTTCATGTCCATCTGCATTTCATTTGCATATCTTGCATATGCAAAGTGGAAAGTTAGTGGGTTCTGAACCAAGTTATGAATATAATCCATGATTAATTTGATTTGACCTTAATCTACCTAATTTCAGAGGAACCTTATAGGAACTGAGGTTACGATTTTTCAGGTCGAGTGACTTAATACTTTGAGTCCACTAGACTATGTTCACATGTCATCTTGATTGGTCTAAGTAGAATATTTCATACACACACATGGTTGTTTTAGACAATGACCTAACTTGGACAAGAACCATGCACGTAGCTATTCATTGATGAGGTGTCGAGGAGGCATAATTCTTGGCTTGGAGTAGCACATGGGTGGAAACATCCATCCTCCTCTAGGGAGGGTAGTGCATCTCAACATATTCTAGTGGCGTCGGACGTCTACCGACGGGATGTTGTGGGTTGCAATAAGGCTTCAAAAGAGGAATAGTCTACTGGCTCAAGAAGAAAAACTCCTTATGTGCATGATGCACCTTGTATATATATCAAACAAAAGTAACTCCAAAAAAGAGGACATGCCTGATTGAAAATAAAATGCATGCCAGAGTGTATTTATATAGTCAAATGAGCAAGCTTGTGCTTCAAAGTCTCATACCAAGGAAGCCTGCAGTTGGAGACTTGGCTACACTGGTCAAGCTCCATGGATATGTGACTACACCCATCACAATTCATTCTCTTCTCTACCCTTTCTTCTTGAGCTGATTGCACATGAACTTAGAAGGGAATACCCCGCTCCTTGAGGAAAGAGTTGCTAGACCATGGAATTAGAGTTACCTTGTTAGAGGAGTCTGTTTCTTTGTCATCGCTGATGTGGAGAGATATATTTCACTTACATAGTACAACTAAGATTCATAGTCATCAAAATTTGCGTACGGGGATTTGTTCTGACCTGATTGTTGAGGTGACCTGAATATAGACTTGTGGAACTTAAAGGCTGTTAGGGCTTAAATTCAATTCCCAATAAGGTTACATCACATTATCAATCCAAAGGTCGAGTCAAGCTCCATTTTCACCTTTTGTTTATGAACTTGGTATGGAACCCAAAATCATTTCATTTTTGCATTTCATTTTAGTTGCTGGGGGACGAGCAACGTTTAAGTATAGGGGATTGATGAATATGTGATTCATCACTTTAAAAGTCAAAAAAAAGAGCTTTGTCCCCAAATATCTAGGTGCATATCTTCGTTTATTTTGCATTATTATCATTCTTGCATTTAGAATTAATGTCTGCATTTTAGCATGCATATTTGCATTAAATAAGACGCCAAATTCACTTGTAAATATCATATGTATATTTCCCATATTTTCCTATTTTTTACTAACTCAGAATTGAATAAAATCAACTCTATAGTGTACATATTACTAACATTAATAATGGATAAATATCAAAAATACTAACTCATAAAATTGACCAATAAAACCCATACCCTAGTTCGAGACTCAGAGCCTTAAAGTGTGAATATCTTTCTCATACTGTCTCCTATGGACCCATAGTTACTTTTAATTAAGTGCATTCAAATACCTTTAAAACAAGACTAAATTCAAAATAATCGGAGTCTGTATGTGAAACTTGGGTTTTGGGCCGCTCCTTGTGTATTGTACAGATGTCCCATTTGTTTATTTATTTTATCTTTTATTTTCTTAATTATTAAAAATATAAAAAATTATATTAAGTTGCAATATTTATTTCATATTTTCTCTAATTTTATTTGATTTTTATCTTATATAAAAAATTACAAAAACTTGCAAAATGTAAAAATTTGGTATTTTATACCTATAAAATACCCCCCAAAATATATTTTTATAAAAATGATTAATTTTATTTTGGGTCATTTACGGAAGTTTTAGATCTCGTCGAGAAGAGCAACTTTCATGTTGACCACTTTTTGATTTGACCTCTTTTGTTATTTCTTTTAGATTTTTCTTTACATTTAACTTGGATTTTTTGGGAGCGACACGTGGCCGCTCCTGGAGCAGCCACGTGTCAGCTTATTTTATACTATTTTTGTTATTTTATTTTATCTATTTTACTTCTTTATTATTTTAATTAATTTTTTATTTTTATTTTTGATTTATTTATTTTAATAATTATTATTAATGTAATTTAATTAAATTTCATTTTTTTAAAATGTAATTTTTATTATTTTATTTCCTGCCATGTGGCCGCCCCTACACGCGCCACATGGTGCCTCTCCCTTCTCTCTCGCGTCTCTCTCCTCTCACCCGCAACCCTCTGACTCAGCCCGCGTCCGCCTTCTGCGGTGGCGCTGCAACAACCTGCAACCACAACACCCCTACAGGACACGCTCACCCACCTCTATTTTCTCTCTTCCATCTCAGCATTTCCCTCTCTCCTGCATCCCACGTTTCCATGATTGCTGTTCCACCTCCCACTTCCAGTAACCTCAAGTCACCTCCTGCGAGTTCGGTCACCCTCCCCTCTCTTCCGTCCAACTGCCCCCGAGTTGCATGGTGGTGCTGCACGACCAACGATCCTAACTGCCTTCAAGTATCCTCGCTCCACCCACCGTATAGGCTATCTGCCATTTGCGAGGTGTAGGTCCAGCTCTGAGATAGCTCTGACGACAACGAGAGGCTACCTCATTGCAACGATGATAGCAACTCTCTCCTAGTGAGATCCATGAGCATCAGCTCACGTTCCAGCACCCTCTAGGTAATTGCCCAGCCTCGAGCACCTCTCCGCTGAGCTCTGGAGTCCAAGATCTGAAGCTTCTCTTCAAGCTTCTTCCCATAGGCGACCCCCATCCAGGTAGCAACTTCATTCCTTCTCCTTCTCTTCCTCTATTGTTCTTGTTTCTCCTCCGCTACACCTTCTCCCTCTATTTGTCCTTCTTTTCTTTTCCACCATCCATCACTCTTTGCACTCGATTCTGTATCATATGTGCCTCACCACTCAACCACATCACTGCCATCGCACCCTTCCACCATGTGAGGTGCTGCCTTGCCGTCTCGCTAGTAGAGCCCGCACTGCATATCTTTGCATTGCAGGTTTGCTCCAGCTTGGGATCTCCACCACCCACATCGGTTGTCCTCCCTTCGCTGCACTTCGTACCTATATACGACCACTCTAGTGCATTGACCACCTTAATACCCCGCTCCCCTCGTCGAACTCCACAGGGAATCGTCTCTTTCCTCGCGCACCAGCTTCATCTTCGCCCTCTTTTAGTTGCTCGCCGCCATTACCCCCTCCCTCCGTAGTCGACTCCACAACCATCTTCACCGACGCACGACCAGGCTTCACCGCCCTCGGCCTGCTTCACCAACCTGCAACCTCTCTGCTCTAATCACGATCGACATCTCCGCCTGCAGAAACACATCTCACAGCGCCTCAGCCCACGCTACCTCCGTGGATCACCACAACTACCCAGCGAATGACTCTACATCCAGTCATAGCCGACCACTAGCCCCTTGCGTGGAGGAGAACTGCCTCGGCTCGCCCTCGCGAATCAGCCACCCGCATGACCCCCTATGCTCATCCCTACCGCACGTGAGGGTTGAAAATTTCACTAACACCCCTCCTATTCTAAGCTTTCATGCACATGACCTCTTGGGAAAATTGCAATCACCCCCTGGGGTTTAGGTAATTGCATTTGCAACTTTTTATTTTGTTTCATGTTTCTATAAATTGCATTTAGAACCCTGTATTTATCTTTAATTTGAACATTATATTCGCATCAATTTTCATTTCCAAAAATTACTTATTGTAGTTCAACTAATTCTTTATCTAATGAGCATTTATATGTATTTTTGTGAGTTGTGATTTATTTATTAGAATTAATTTGGTGAAAACTTGCATAGTTTACCCATTTTATGCTATGAAATTACTATTAAATTATTTATTGCTTTAAAATTTTTGAAAAAAATCACATTAGATAGAATTACATGTGTTCTATATTGTACCCAAATTTCATGTCATTGTATGCATATCAAGGTCATAATAAAATATTTAATGACTAGTAATTGATTTTTAATAGCCTGTAAACTCAATGTTTTTAGGGTTTAAAAATTTTCCTGGATAAATCCTCATTAGTACATTTAGGATAATTTTAGTTCCTGAAAATATTTTGATTTTCTATTTATTAAACTTAATTTGCTCAAAATCACCACACATTCATATTTTATTCATAATTAATTCATATTGCATCTGAAAATTCCAAAAATATAGTTTCTTCATTTTGCATTCATACAGATTCTGGTTAAGTGTCATTGGGTTTGGAGTTCATTTGATCGGAAATTTTAATATAGCCCTCGAAATTTGCCAAAATTGCATTGTATTTATCAATTTCATAAAAAATTACCTAAAAAAACATTCCGTGAAAACCTACTCTCTAGATCACCTAATAATTGACCTAAGGAGACAGTGGCCTCCCTGAGGTCAACCTTGGGCTTGCCTAAGTAAAACAAATAAATTGACCGCACACTTTAATTGGATAATTAATTTTAGCGGTTTTTGATTTATCCTGATTGCTTGAATACTACAATAAAATCGACAATTAATATAGTGTAATTAGTGGTTTTTTGGATTCTGACTCAGTTTGCCTTAGATATTCCATATTTTGTGGAGATGGGTCGGATGATGATTGGATCATCAAGATTACTTTCTCAATATGTTTATCATTCAATATAAAACAAGGAAATTATGAATTTACCCTGATTAAGTTGATGCTTGATATTTATGGAAATATTTGATTAAACTCATTCATCATTGAATAACTATTTCATGACACAAAAACCGTAGTTTAACCTACAATAGTTGTAGGTTAACTTTTACATGCAAGTCATGCTTGCTTGATAGGACTAGAAATTTAGGATCTTTAAAAATATTTTAAGATGCTTAAGATTTCTGGTTATTACTATATATGTATCACGCCAGTCACTAAGATCATGTGATTAATAAAACCTCTTAGTACTATTTGTACCAATTATGTTGTCTTGAATTAATTCGGTGATGGTGTCTAGGCTATGGATATGGTAATGAGTTACTTAATTGGCACCATGCACCGCAGTGGAAGCGCTCCCTGTTAACATTATCTGTCCGAGTTGCCTTGTTCCGTTTCAAGGATGGGTAGCATGAGAAGTCTCTGCGTACTTCAATAAACTAATTGGAATAATACAATTGTACAAATGTGAGGGTGTATACTATATAGTAATATCAAGCAAACTCTAATTGTTTGTTGGTTGTATTGGATTGTTGATTAATTTAATATGATTAAGCTAATTAGATACTAAATAAATATTCTATTATGAATAGAGATATAATTCCCTTGGAATAATTAATTATGTGAATATGATTCATAATAATTAATTAAAAATCGAATGAGATATGGAGGATCATAAAAATGACATCCATGGTCTCCCGTTAAGGCGAATGGTTCCGTCGTCGTGGATTGTATGCAGGAGACACCTATTCAAAGTGATAGCTCCTACATACAAGTGCACATGGATCGAGCTCTTTGGTTCTCGTCAAGGCGAAGGGTTACGTTTTCATGGATAGTATACAATTATTTATATGGTCTAATATAGTACCTTCTTAATTTCAAATATGAAATCCATGAACCCGCTCAGCAGGCTTCTGGAGATCAACCAGTTGACCGGACCAAATTATTCGGATTGGATCCATAATTTGGAACTTGTTCTTTTTGTAAAGCGCATCAGCTATGTGCTCACTAAGAACAAGCATGCAACCCTACAACATTGGAATAACTTAAGTATAATGAAAAATATGATATTGGCTAGATGTTAATTCTAGGATCTTTGTCCAATGTGCTTCAGAAGCAACATGTGGACATGAACACAATCCATGACATAATGCTGAATCTGAAAAAGATGTTCGGTGATGTGAATGACACTCAACATTATAATGTCATGGAAGAACTTATTCGATGCAAAATGCAAGAAGGGACTTCAGTTGAGAGAAAATAATCAAAATTTTTGGTTATCTCTAGGAATTTGATACCCTTGGGGCATAGATGGATGTAGATATGCCGTATGACTTCATTCTGTTATCTCTTCCTAAGTATTTCGATAACTTTGTGGTATCGTACAACATGAACAAGTTGGAGTTGACTACTCCTTTCTTCGTTGAAGTCCGCTGAGGATGTCTTGAAAAAGGAAAATCCCACTAGTAGTGCAATGGTTGCATTGGACAAATGGAAGCGTGGTCGGAAGCAAGGGACTCAGAAGGGTCTGGACCAGAATAAAAAGAAGAAGAGTCAAGTTGTCGACTCATCCTCTCATGCTTCTACACTCATAGCATCGAAGAAGATTGATGTTTGTCATCACTACAAGAAGTCGTGGCACTGGAAGTGTAACTGTCTAGAATAACCAAAAATTATCGAGGAACGTAAAGCCCTAGCAGGTATAAAATCTACTTTCATCATCGAAACCAATTTTCTCGTAGGTTGAGAAGGTAGTTAGATCATTGATTCTGGTGCTTATGTTCATGTATGTTATTTGTTGCATCTATTTCTGGAAACTAGATGTCTTGATGAAGGGAGATAGTCATCCAGACGAGATCTGATGCAACTATTGCAGTAGTCACCGTCGGGACCTGCTGACTATAATTATCTAGTGAGAGAATCCTAGTGCTTAAAGAATGTCTTTATGTTCCATATGTTAAAAGGAACTTAATATCTGTATATAAGTTAGTTAGAAATGGATATTCGTTCTTATTCTGTAATAAACTTATCATAAGTTGTTATGATAAATATATTGTGGATGGTATTCTAACTTCTGGTGGACTCTACGGATTGCGCATTGATGGATGTGTCATGAATGTAACATCCACTAATAAAAATCCTAAAAGAACCATAGAGGACGGAAATCATTCAAACATGATTTGGCATCAAAGGCTTGGTCATTTATATGTTGACAGGATCAATATATCGATAAGGGATGGACCCTTAAATTTTCCAGGTACAAATTTTGCCTAGCTGTGAACATTTCATTCGAGGCAAAATGACCAGAGTGCCCTTTTTTAATTAGGTTATACTATGAGACGGTATTCTTGACCCAATACATACTGATGTATGTGGTCCCTTAAGTACCACGATCCGAAATAGATATCGATATTATTTGACGTTTATTGATGACAATTCACGATATAGGTTTTTTCCCTATTACATCATAAATTTGAAACCTTTGAAAAGTTCAAAGAATTCATGTTTTTGGTTGAGAACCAACCGATAGAAAATGGATTCGATCTGACCAACGTGACGAGTACCTCTCAGATGATTTTAAGGAAAACCTCAAAGAGAGAGGAATTGTATCTAATCTTACTACAACTGGAACCTCCAACAAAAAGGTGTTGTTGAAAGACACAATAGGACCATCATGAATATTGTCTGTTTTATGATGAGTAAAACACATTTACCTCTTAGTTTTTGGGGATATGCAATAGAGACTGCATATTCTAAATAAGATTCCTAGCAAGTCTGTATCCAAAACCCCTCATGACCTTTGGTTTGTAACCAAGCCCACTGTTAGACACTTGACGATTTCGGGTTGCTTGGTCCATGCGAAGAACGTGGATGCAAGTAAGCTGGAATCTCACACTCGAGAGTGCTTCATTAGGTATGTAAAGGATGGTATTGGATACCAACTTTATGACCCTGAGACTCAGGTTTTCATCTGTAGAGATGTAATTTTTTTGGAAGATGACTTCCTTAAGGGTCAAGATAAAAATAAAGTAAAGGAACTCATATTACTTGTTTTTGATCTTGATGAAACGATATGAGAAGTGTTCTCATATCACGTGGTTTCATCTATTTAAAAATTTTAAAATCCGTCACCCGTGGCAACTAGTATGACCAGTTGCCTTATATCGTATTTTATACGATCTACACACTTCTTTGATGTGCTAAGGAATAAACCCTGGCCTTCACCCACAATAAAGATAAATCAATCAAAGTGTATGAGTTAAAATTTATTATAACTCTTCAACAATGTGTGTAGGCATAAGCAAAGAAGAGTGTCGAATACAAAGAAGCAGACATGGTTAGAGATAACATTATTATTAATTATTACTAACTTATAATGATTTTTAGGTTTTTTTTATCTTTTCTTATTTTTACATTTTGAGTTATTTTGTGGGTTTTTATTATATTCATTTTTATGATTTTAGAATGTTTTATATGTTTATATATTTTTATATATTTTTTTTTAATTTTGAAATTTTTTATTTGTTTTTGGTTCTCAAAATAAGGTATATAATACTATAAACAATATATACACTAAATAGATAACATATATAATATATCTTTTTGAATTTTTAATAAGTTAAATAAATTCAAAATAAAGAAAATAAAACATTTTCAGTAAATATTTTTATTTGTTTTTGGTAATTTTTTATGGATTTTAAAGTTAGAAAAAGTCAAAGTAGTGAACATATCACAAATTTGTTTAGGGTTTTAAAAATACGTATAAGTCTAAAATAAACCATTAAAATTTTTTATATAAACTATATATATTAATTAAAATTCAGAAACATAAAGATATATTTTTGGATTTTTATAGAATATCTGCTAATTTTATATGCTTTTTAGGGTTTCAAAATTTTTCGATTTTAATTTTTTATTTTTTAGTGATTGTTGGATATGTGCTAGAATATAATATAAGTTATCTAATATATTTTTTTGGATATTTTGGAGACATATTTTATTTTTTACAGATTTTTATTTGCTAAATATGAAAAATATATTTTTTATTTTTTATAAATCGGAAAATAAGTTTATATGTTCTTTGAAACACATATGTGGAATATCATGTTTCCAGGCATCTATCCTAATCTTCCTAAAATTTTTGGCATCACAAAATCAATTAATAAATATAAAAAATAGAAATAAAATTATTACATAAGTATAAGGACCGAATATCAATTAATAGAAAATACTCATGCATTTAATAATAGGTCCTAAGAATATCATGGTATACCTGCAAAATATCCAAAATTGCCTCACGCGGGACGACATGTGAGGTATCTTGGTGAAGGACCTAAGTGCAAATAATAGAAGGTTCAGGGTCCCAGTTGTAAAATATCGTAAAATATTACACATATTTTTTATTTACATGACTATATATAAACTATAAAAATGAGGGGGAGAGGTCATGCAATATACGCTCCACGTGTGCGCGATCAGATGGCTGATGCGTGCCCAGTTATACACCTAGACGGGTCTGATTAGAAGTACCCATTCACGATCGAGTGCTTGAGATCAGATCCTCATATGGATCTGCGGTTGAGATGATGCCAACGCCCCTTCGATCAGACGGTCCCTGCTCTTCACGAACAACATGGATGAACCAGTCACCTGGGCTCCTTCTCTTCGATCCTCGAAGCTTCGCCGATGTATCAAGCTCAGATGCGGCTCACCAGCTTTCTAAAAGGAGTCCAAAGCTATTGAATGCCTTAGTTGTGTTCGGGCCTCGTTGATCGATGCTTGGAGCTCGTTTTTGTTCTAGCCACCTAGGACTAAGGTATCGGGATCAGTTGACCTCCTAGAGGGATCCCTTGGACCTGCTTCCTACATCAAAATGTTCAGGGCATGAGAGTGATTCTCTCGACCCAATTGTGAAGCTGAAACATGGGGGAGGGATGATCTAGGTAATATCCAGCGAATGATGAAGGAGGAGATCTGACTCCTCAATCTGTGTGAGGTCGAGGGTGGAAAGCTGATCTAGCTGGTGGGGAAGGTGATGGGATGCTTGATGTGTCGAGAATAAGATGTGATATTTGGAACAGAGTCTGGAGCCTAAAGCTCATGCGAACCTATCTTTGTCTTTTAGTGCAAAACAAGATGAATTCAGACGGAATAAAAGGCTACACTGTGCTAAGAAGTAAAATGCGAACGAAAATGGCTAAAAATACTAGGTTCACTTGGTCTCAAGTGATCTGAGAGATGGACCTTGTGGAGTTGCTCCATCAGTGGGTCTGGATCACGATGTTTCGCCTCCTTCTCATTGCCTCAATTCCAAGGATCTCACCTTCTATCACCAGGGAGCCTCTAGCTAAGGGATCAAGGGGTTATAGTGGTGTAAAATCGTATTAAAATTGTCTTGGTGGAGGTGGGATTCATTTTGTAACAGAGACGAAGGGCTGATTTACCAATGGATAACACACCACGATGGTAGTTAGTGGAGTCTAGGATTAGGGCATGTGAGACCATGTTCCGACGAAGTTTTTTTTACAAAGGAACTGATCTGACAAGATGCGTGGATTAGGCATGTTAATTTGGAGAAGAGAGGTGGGTCGCGTGTTGTAACATGTACGGGGCAGTGCCGCGTGAAGAGGGTGTGTTGACCGAGGGTTAACACCCCTCAGCCTTATATTGGACCACGTATGACCACTAACAAACATAAGATAAATGAAAAAAAAGTTCAAAATAAAATAGTAAATGAATTTATCTTTAAAAACCCAAAACATTAAAAAGTGTTTCTTAATTTATGAACTATTTTGTAGTTACTTTTACTTAATTCTATAATATAGTCTATTATTATACACTACCATTTATGGGTATTTATACATGCATATTATGTATCTGTATTTGTATTTTATTATTTTTATAAACAATACCATATTTACATAATTTAATTATTTACAACATCATTTAATACATATTTATTTGTATTTTTATGGTTTAGTTTATATGTAGAATAAATACATGTATTTATAACATAGGTACATTATACCTATATATTAGGGTTTATTATTTAGTTTTGTATTTTTAAATTCATTTAAATTGTATTTGTATCATATATAGGTGTTATATAATATGTACAACTATTTAAAAATATAAAGAGACTAAAAATACAAAGAACTAAATATGATGGCTTTAAATAAATATGTACGAGATCCCAGATACCATAATTAGCCGACCTTGGCATTTTGATTCTAAATCAAACGAAATCACCTTAAAGATAATTTAAATGTCATGGATGTGAGTTTGGTTCATTTTGAGTTCATATGGAGAAGATATTGATCAATGAATTACGTTTGCGGGCATTTCAACTGAGTGTACTAGGTGTCTTATGCATGATTTTTTTGGCCAATAGTTTTCTTATTTTCTATACATCATTATGTATAAGTTTTGTGTTGAATTCATTATTGTTTGAGGTGTGTATGATGAAAAATAAAATAATGCTAGTTTGAGCTATTTACAAAGTATTATGCATTTAGAAGAATTAGGGTTTGTTTTGTATTTATGGTCATTATTTTGCCCTATCTCCCCCTACTTTATTCTTGATCGATCTAGTCAATATTTTACTTGGTCTCGAGGTTTAGGGTTACTCAGTATCCTTGACACTTCCTTTACTTTTCTTTACTTTTCTTTTATCTTTTATTTAGGGCTTAAATACATATATTTATAAAGTGTTTATACATCAAAGTTAGGATGTTAATTCATGTAAGATAGTTGTATTTATATGCATTTATCTAGGGATTTAAAGCCTAAATGAATGAATAAAGGTGAATGAATGGGAATTCATCAGACACGTAAGCTTTGAGCAAAGATCGAAAGCAGGATGGTCTCTCTTACAAGCCAAGTCCCAAACTCTGACCTTTAAAACCTATCTTTGCACTTATATATAATGGAGACAAGAGGAGACACATAAACCTAACTTTGTACCTATTATCATAATCACATTGAAGTTTAGGAATCTTATGACACCAAAATATTTCCTCTATCCCCAAGAAGATTCCAACAACAATGGAGAGATATGAGAAACCTTATCTCTTAAACTTATCGATGGGATGATAAGCAAAACTGCACATGCGAGATGCGAGGAGATCAACTGATTGGAAAGTCTGGCGACAAGAGGAGATTAATTGAGAGTTGACGTAGGGAGGAACGAACAATGATGGAAGATCAACAACTATGAAGGGAGGGGAGAAATCAAGTGAGGATCGGATGTGGGTGGGAGGACCAATCCAAGTAGTATCGAGTGCCTAGGGCTTCAAATTGGGGTAAGGATGTCCATAATGGATAATAGGGAAGGGCCAAGGAAGAAGGGGTATTTAGTTTGTACTTGTGAATGTGAAAATGATCGAGTTATGATTTTCTAACCTAAATTTTAGAATTTAATCGAATCATGAACAAGTCTGACCATGTATCTATCTACACCTAGTAAATATTTAAACAAATAGATATTTTCATTCGCATCAATAAAAAAAATTAAATATCTATATTTGTTTTCACATTCGTTAAAATTACAGATGTGAAATCATATTCATATTTCATTGGATGTTGGATTTCAGTACTCACATTCACATTCATATTCACCAAATTTAAAAAATAACATCTATATCCTCCATTTAACTACTACGAATACGAACAAATGTGATCATATTTTTATCTATTTTCGTCCCAATTTATCGCAGGAGTAGTTGTGCTCTATGTAATGGTAAGATATCGAAGAAATTTCTTCACTTGATCTGGATCAGAGATAGACATGTAATTATGAATATGAAGCAAAACTAAAATTATCTTATAGAGAGCATACTTGTAATATGATTATAGAGCTACAGTGATGTAGGTGTGAATAACAGATCAAAAAATAGCTCTTAGAACTTTTTCTAAGAGAATAGAGTTGGGAGTAGAGAGAAGAGACTTGTTGCTCTTGGTTGTTAAACAAATGAGGTCTTGGGTTCTATTTTTGGACCAGGTTCTCCATATTTGTTGGAAGAAAAAATGATTAGGAAAACTTCCTGAAATGCCATGTAGTCGATCGGGCATGAAAAATGATCGATGAAAGTGAGAATATCGATAATGACAAAGTGCTTGGTCAATCATAATTCAAAAAAGTGGTCGATGAGGTAAACAATATGATCGATCATTAATTTTTAGTGATTATTAGAAAACATTGGAATTTGAACATTAATCAGTCCTAACAAGAAGGTGATAGATTTGGAATGATCGATCAGTCTTAAATCTTGTTGATCAGAGGTGATTGACTAGAGCAAGAGGGTTGATCGATAAACTTGACACCTTGACTTGAAAGTCAAAGGTCTTGAAATGCAATATACACGATTCCAGTTGAGGCTCTTTCCAAACTAAGATAATTACAGAATGCAATACTCAATAAAAACAGTTTTTGACTTCTTCTCGAGCCGGAGTTCCTTTCTTGAGCTGGAGCCTGAGTTCTTTATGCTCAAGCTTATTCTTGATCTCCTTAAGCTTGTGATTGCTTTTGGTCCAATAGCTTTCCTTCCTTTGACTTAGCTTCAAGCTAAGTGCACAAGTTTTATTATCATTAAAATATGTAGCTCATATATGAACTAACATCTCCCCCTTTTTGATGAGGGTAAAATATTTGAAGTGTTTGCAAAATAATGTGTACATGCGAAACCAAGTTGAAAACATTCCCCTCCCACACAATTTTATTTGGGAGACTCCTTCAAAGAATCCGCTTCGACTTCCTCTAAATCTAGTGAAGCATGAGAAACATAAGCATAATCCACAAGATAATATAGATCATCAATAATCATGGTCTTAGGTGTCCTTAGTGATATATATTTTATCAGTTGGTTGACTTTTTACATGACAAACTGGTAACCTACTTTTTATGGGTGAGTCTCGCACATAAGCATTTACCATAGGGGCAGAACAAGCAGCAGAAGACATCATCACCTAGTCGTGAGTGACATGTGAAAACTACTAGGGATATAATGTAATCTCCCGTGAGAGACTGGATTAGGTTGGGGTGCACTGGCTGCCTATTGGGACGGTGTATGTTTCCATACGTATGCTTCTAAATCTAAAGAATTCTGTCGTCCACTACCTCATCCGAGTTGAGCTATGTATAGAGTGCTTGTCCAAGTTATGCCACTATCAACAAGGATCATGCGCATGTCATGAAATATTCTACTCAATTTAATCAAGTTGACATGTGAATATAGTCTTGTGGACTCAAAGAATTAAGTCC
This sequence comes from Ottelia alismoides, assembly GCA_037367405.1. NCBI lineage: Eukaryota > Viridiplantae > Streptophyta > Magnoliopsida > Alismatales > Hydrocharitaceae > Ottelia > Ottelia alismoides. The sequence goes on from JAZKJV010000507.1 coordinate 877,994, forward strand.
CATTGACCGGAAAGTCTTAATTCCATTTCCTATAATGTTCTTGTGAAATTAAGAGAATTAAGGTCTAAACCAATATCCAATCTTCAGATTTTATTCCAGACTAGTTCAATTTTAAAAATCATTCTAAAAATACAAATGCAACTGCAAATATATTTTTATGAAGTAATTTTCTGAATTTAAACTTTTTATGTGGTTTTTTAAGAATGTGCAAATTTTAAGATTTTTGATTTTTTGATTTTTTAGGTAATTTTCAAAGGGTTAGGGAATTGCATGTATTCACAAGTATTATGTACTTGTTTTCAAAGGATTTTATACACATATATACATATTTTATACATGGTTTTACTTAAAAGAGTTTTATTTGGAAAATTTTACAACTACTATGTACACCATTTTCAAAACCATTTGAAAACATTTTTGGTAAAATTTTACAAAAAATTATGAAAACTTATTCCATAAATACTTTTACAACCAAATTTCAACAATTTTTACAAAAATTTACAAAGTATTATTTTACAAAGATTTGCAAATATTTTACAAAATTTTTTCAAAGGTTTTCAATAGAAGGAATCATATGAGATAAGAGAGGAAAGAGAATAAAGAGGCCGTTTTAGGTGATGAAATCATGCTTTTTATCATCTTAGATGGTACTAGTTATTATCAAGATTTATCCAGTTTGGCTGCCGATAATCGAAAAAGTCCTTGAAAATTCGAACATTTCACAACCATTTTCAAAATCATTTGCAAATTTCTTTCAAACCAAAATTCAAAACATTTTCAAAAATTTCCATACATATTTAAAGAGTTTTTCAGTCTTTTTATTTATTTACCCTTTCATCAAAGTTAGGATGTTAATTCATGCATGCTAATTGTATTTCTATGCATTTAGTTGGGGATTAAAGCCTAAACGAATAAATAAAGGTGAATACATGACTATTCATCAAACACGTAAGCATTAATTAAAGATCCAAAGCGGGACGGTCTCTCATACAAGCTAGAACTCAGAGCTTTAAAACCTATCTTTGCACTTATATATAATGGAGACAAGAGGAGACACTTAAACCTAACTTTGTTCCTTTTATCATAATCACATTGAAATTTAGAAATCTTATGACAAAAAAATATTTCCTCAATCCCCAAGAAGATGCCAACAACAATGGAGAGATCCGAGAAGCCTTATCTCTTCAACTTAGCTATGGGATGATCAAAAAAACTGCACTATGAGATGTGAGGAGAGTAACCAATTGGAAAGTTTGACGACGAGAGGAGATCGATTAAGAGGTGATGAGGGGAGCAACAAACAACGATGGATGATCAACAACTATGATGGGAAGGGAGAAACCGAGCGAGGATTGGATGTGTATGGGGAGGACCAATCCGAGTAGTAGCGAGTGCCTAGGGCTTCAAATAGGGGGAAGGAGATTCATAATGGATAATAGGGAAGGACCAAGGAAGAAGGAATATTTATTTTGTACATGTGAATGAGAAAGTGATCGAGAAATTATGATTTTCGACCCTAAAGTTTAGAATTTGGCTGAATCGTGAGCATGCCTGGCCATGCAATGTCTAGCTACACTTAAAAAATATTTCATAAATAAGTATATGCATTTGTATCCATCAAAAATTAAATATTTGTATTTGTTTTCACATTTATTAAAATTATAGATATGAAATTCATATTCGTATTTTGTCAGATGTTGGATTTAAATATTCACATTCACATTTGTATTTGCCAAATTTTAAAAATAACGTCCATATCCAACATTTAACTACTACAAATATGAATTGATGCAATCATAATTTTACATGTTTTCATCCCTATTTATCACATGAGTAGTTATTCTCCATGCACTGGTAATAAATCGAAGAAAATTTTTCACTTGATCTGGCTCAGCGATAAATATGTAAATATGAATATGAAGCAAAACTAAAATTATCTTATATACCAAGGAGCGTGCTTGTAATATGATCACAAATCTTCAGTGATGTAGGTGTGAATAACATACCAGAAAATAACTGTTAGAACTTTCTCCCAGAGAATAAAGTGGAGAGTAGAGAGAAGAGACTTGTTGCTCTTGGTTGTTAAACAAATGAGGTCTTGGGTCCTATTTTTGGACTAGGTTCTCCATAGTTGTTGGAAGCAAAAATGATAACAAAAACTTCTTGAAATGCCATGTAATCGATCAGGCACAAAAGATGATGGACGAAAATGAGATGATCAATAATGATAAAGAGGTTGAGCAATCATAATTCAAAAAGAGATCGATGAGGTAAACAAGATGACTGATCATTAATATCTAGTGATTGTTGAAGAACATTGGAACTTGAACATTGATCGATCCTAAAAAGAAGGTGATAGATCAAGAATGATTGATTAGTCAATAAATCTGGTCGATCAGAGGTGATTGACTAGAGCAAGAAAGTTGATTGATAAACTTGACATCTTGACTTGAAAGTCAAAGTCAGAGGTACTGAAATGCAATATACGAGATGCTAGTTGTGGTTCTCTACAAACTAAGATAATTACATAATGTAATACACAATAAAAGGAATTTTTTGACTTCTTCTCGACCCTGGGTTCCTTTCTTGAGCTTGAGCCAGAGTTCTTCATGCTAGAGCTTCTTCGTGGTCTCCTTAACCTTGCACTTGTGTTTGGTCCATTAGCTTTCCTTCTTTTGACCTAACTTCAAGCTAACTGCACAAGTTTTGTTATCATTAAAATATGCAGCTCATGTATTGCCTAATATCTCCCCCTCCCCCTTTTCTATGAGAGTAAAATATTTGAAGTGTTTGTAAAATAATATGTACATATGAAACCAATTTGAAAACATTCCCCTCTCGAGAAATTTTGTTTGGGAGACTCCTTCAAAGAATCGGATTTGGCTTCTTCTAAATCTTGTGAAGCATGAGAAACGTAAGCATAACCCACAATATAATATAGATCGTCAATCCTCATTTGCTTAGGTATCCTTAGTGATCTATTTATCAGTTGGTCATCTTTTTACATGACAAACTGGTAACCTACTTTTATGGGTGAGTCTCACACATAAGCATTTACCATAGGGGCTGAACAAACAATAAAAGACGTCATAATCTAGTCATGAGTGACATGTGAAAACTCCACTAGGGGCACAATGTAACTTCCGTGAGAGACTGGATTAGGTTGGGGTGCACTGGCTGCCTATTGGGACGGTATATGTTTCCATACGTGTGCTTATCAATCTAATGAATTTTGTCGTCCACCACCTCGTCTGAGTTGAGCTATGTGCAAAGTGCTTGTCCAAGTTAGGCCACTATCAACAGGGGTCATGCGCATGTCATGAAATATTCTACTTAGTTTAATCAAGTTGACATGTGAACATAGTCTTGTGGACCTAAAGATTTCAGTCTCATGGACCTAAAAAGTCCCACAAGGTTCTTTTGAAATTAAGAGGATTAAGGTCTAAACTGAGCTCCATCCCTCAAATTTTATTTTAGACTAGTTCAATTGTCAAAATCATTATAAAAATACGAATGCACATGCAAATATATTTTCACGAAGTAAATTTTCTTGTTTTAAATTTTTATGTGGTTTTTTATGAGTTTTGCAAATTTTTTTTATGAATTTTGAAATTGTTTATTTTTTAGGTATTTTTGAAAGGGTTTGGGATTTGCATGTACTCAAAAGTATTATGTACTTGTTTTCAAAGGATTTTATCACATATATACAAGTCTTATATATGATTTTACTCAAAAGAATTTTATTTGGAAAATTTTACAACTACTTTGTACACAATTTTCAAAATCATTTTAAAACATTCTTGTGAAAATTTACGAACATTTTTTAAAACTTATTTTGCAAATACTTTAATAACCAATTTTCAACCATTTTTATAAACATTTTACAATCATTTACAAAGGAATGTTTTACAAAGATTATTCAAGGATTTTCAAAAGAAGAAATAGTATGAGATAGGAGAGGAAAGCAAATAAAGAGGTTGTTTTAGGCGATGCAATCATGCCATTCATCATCTTAGATGGTACTGGTTGTTAACAAGATTTATCTAGTTTTGCTGTCGAGAGGTAGAAACGTCCATGAAAATTCAAACATCTCACAATCATTTTTCAAAATCATGCAAATTATTTTGAAACCAAATTTTACAACATTTTCAAAAAATATCCATACATATTTAGAGAGTTTTCCAGTCTTTTTATTTTTTACCCTTACATTAAAGCTTGGATTTTAATCCATACATGTTAATTGTATTTTATGCATTTAATTGGGGATTTAAAGCCTAAATTAATGAATAAAGATGAATGAATGGCTATTCATACGAGGAATAAGCATTGAGCAAAGATCCAAAGTGAGAAGTCTCTCTTGCAAGCCAGGTACCGAACTGGGACCGTTAAAACCTATATTTGCACTTGTATATAATGGAGACAAGAGGAGACACTTAAACCTAACTTTGTACTATTATCATAATCACATTAAAATCTTGGAATCTTATGACAACAAAATGTTTCCTCTATCTCCAAGAAGATGCCAACAATAATGGAGAGATCCGAGAAGCCATATCTCTTCAACTTAGAGATGGATGATCAACAAAATTGTACCTACGAGATGTGTGGAGAGCAACCAATTGGAAAGCTTGGCGATGAGAGGAGATCGATGGAGAGTTGATGAGGGGAGCAACGAATAATGATGGATGATCAGCAACTTTGACAGGAGGGGAGAAACCGAGCTAGGATCATATGTGTGTGGGGAGGACCAATCTGAGTAGTAGTGAGTGCCTAGGGCTTCAAATATGGGGACGGAGATTCATAATGGATAATTGGGAAGGGCCAAGGAAAAAGGGGTATTTAATTTGTACATGTGAATGGGAAAGTGATCTAGAAATTATGATTTCCTACCTTAAATTTTAGAATTTAGCCTAATCGTGAACATGCCTGACCATGTAATATTTAGCCACACTTTGTAAATATTTCAATAAATGAATATTTGAATTCGCAACCATCAAAAATTAAATATTTGTATTTGTTTTCACATTTGTTAAAATTATAGATATGAAATTCATATCCGTATTTCGTTGGATGTTGGATTTCGATATTCACATTCACATTCGCTAGATTTAGAAAATAACATCCAAATCATCCATTTAACAACTACGAATACGAATAGATGCAATCATATTTTTATTTGCTTTCATCCCTATTTATCACAGGAGTAGTTGTGCTCAATGTAGTGGTAAGAAATCGAAGAAATTTCTTCGCTTGATCTGGCTTAGAGGTAAATATGTAATTATGAATATGAAGCAAAACTAAAATTATCTTATAAAGCAAGGAGCGTGCTTGTAATATGATCACAAAGCTTTAGTGATGTAGATGTGAATAACAGATCAGAAAATAGCACTTAAAACCTTCTCCCAGAGAATAAAGTGGAGAGTAGAGAGAAGAGACTTGTTGCTGTTGGTTGTTAAACAATTGAGGTCTTGGGTCCTATTTTTGGACTAGGTTCTCCATAGTTGGAAGCAAAAATGATAATGAAAACTTCTTGAAATTCCATGTCTGATCATTAATGAAAATGAGATGATCGATAATGATAAAGAGGTTGATCAATTGTAACTCAAATAGAAATCGACGAGGCAAACAAGATGACTGATCATTAATATTAAGCGATTGATCAAGAACGTTGGAATTTGAGCATTGATCCATCCTAACAAGAAGGTTATAGATCAGGAATGATTAATCTGTCGTTAAATTTGGTCGATCAGTGATTGACTAGAGCAAGAAAGTTGATCGATAAACTTGACAAATTGACTTGAAAGTCAAAGTCAGATGTCTTGAAATGCAATATACAAGATGCTAGTTGAGGTTCTTTACAAACTAACACAATTACAGAATGCAATACTCAATAAAAGAAAAGTTTTTGACTTATTCTTGAGCCTGTGTTCCTTTCTTGAGCTTGAGCCAGAGTTCATCATGCTTGAGCTTCTTCTTGGACTCCTTAAGCTTTCGCTTTCTTTTGGTCCATTACCTTTCCTTCTTTTGACCTTACTGCACACGTTTTGTTATCATTCAAATATGCAGTTCATGTATAGACTAACATCTCCCCTCCATTTTTTTATGAGGGTTAAATATTTGAAGTGTTTGTAAAATAATGTGTACATGTGAAACCAATTTGAAATCTTTCCCCACCTGAGCAATTTTATTCGAGAGACTCCTTCAAAGAATCGGCTTCGACTTCCTCTAAATCCAGTGAAGCATGAGAAACATAAGCATGATCCATAAGATAATATAGATCATCAATCCTCACGAGCTTAGGTATCCTTAGTGATCTATTTTGTCAGTTGGTCGGCTTTTTGCATGACAAACTGGTAACCTACTTTTATTAGTGAGTCTCACACATATGCATTTACCATAGGGGAAGAACAAGTAGTAGAAGATGTCATCACCTAGTTGTGAGTGACATGTGAAAACTCCACTAGGGGCATAATGTAATCTCCTGTGTGAGACTAGTTAGGTTGGGGTGCATAGGCTGCATATTGGGACGGTTTATGTTTCCATACGTGTGCTTCTCAATCTAAAGAATTCTGTCGTCTACCACCTCATCTGAGTTGAGCTATGTGCAGAGTGCTTGTCCAAGTTAGGTCACTGTTGATGAATCTGCATTTCATCATCTTTATTCATTTATTTTAGCTTAAAATCTCATATAAAACACCTGTAAATATCACTAATTCCATTCTTTTATTAACTCTAATTATTGTGTAAACATTGTATATTTATCACTATTTTAAACTAAAATAAATAAATAAATAAATAAAGGAAAAATAAAGAAAATCAAGGACTATATATATATACGTGCTGAATTAAACCACAAGAGAAGGTCAAGACTTGACATGATCGACAAGGAATAAAGTAGGGGGAGATAAGGCCAAAATTACCAAAAATCCTAAAAATACACTTGCCACTTGTAAATATTCCTCACATGTGCAATATTTCCTATATTACACACTATTACATTGATTTATTCATATCTAAATCCCTTGTAAATAATGGTAATTCTCTCTTAAAATTGTGCATAAAACCCTCTTGTAATAAATAAAAATAATTTCAAATTCTATATATATTGTATACATAACATCATTATCCAAACGCCACAAAAATACAAACTTCCAAGATCAATATTTCCTCCACCCGAACTCCAAATTTAGCAAACTCAGTTTCATTGTACTCCAAATTAAATTACCTTTAAAATGGAGATGATTTCATAAAATTCCTAGTTAAGATGTGAAATGTGTCCAATTGGGGTATTATTGTATAATATACCTATGTATACTATGTATATTATTTAATATATTATTTTTCTTATGCATATTTGTGAATATTGTATTTTTATCACTTGTAAATATTGTATTTAACTCATATAAAATACAAATAAAAATTATAAAATAAAAACCAACAAAAATAAAATTATGTATATATTGTATATATATCACCTTGTATATATTGTACATCGTCCTATTTAACACACCTCTGAGCATGAGCTATCACTTGCAGGTCAAAGAAACTCCAGATTTTACACATAATCCAAAATCAAAGCCTGAAGGGATCTTGGAGAGGCCGAGAAGACCACCTTCCAGATCGATCATCTGGTAGTTTCATGACTATCCAAGGTGCACAACAGAAGCGGAATCCGAGAAGCATCGATTTGAGACCAAGTTGAGGAAGAACATAGCTCAGACGAGGCAGTTGCGGCCGATTGAAGTTCGCCAGCTAAGACCTACTTCCCAGTTCATTCAGGTGTCTTTGTAGCCACATGATCAAGAATGCATGCCAGATTCAATCTCCACCGTTGATTCAGCCCCAATTCTGAGCTGAAGATTGAGGCATCAAGAGCAGATCGAACAATCCAAGCCATGTTGCCATCCAACCGTCCGATCAGAGTTGCAATTCATTAAGGCCATCCAGCGCTCCACATCACTTAAAGGGTAACTTTGCACCCTAATTCCTATTCTTTTATTTATTTGCACTAAAGTCCCTACGTGGACATGTGTCAGTTCGTCTTTGATTGGACATATACACTTTTAGCCTTGGTATTTATTATATCCGCAAATGAGTCTTGTTTTAATTGCTCGCATGCCTAATACTTGCTTTGTTGGGTAAATTGCAATAAAGGTTTCACACGTTTTGTGCTAATGTTAGGACCTCAGAATTAATTTATTTTCATTTTGGTCCACTGTAGCGGGGCACACTGATAAATCCCAGATTTATCATCAATAATAATCATCATTATTAGCTCTCTTGCTTAAGTTAAACACCAAGATTCATTGACTAACTAACACTAATTACTATTTTATGTATTGTATATAATTGATTCTAATTATTAAATATTATTATAACCCAGTATGGTGTAATATTTTATGTATTTATTCCTTCTTAAAAATCAAATAAAAAATATAACTAAATTGTGCATAAATAAATTAACAAAAACAAAATAAAAATACAAAAAATAAGCAAAAGGAAAAAAATCAAAGAAAATTGTTTTTTTATGGTTTTTATTAGCATTTAATTTTTATCTATGTACAAATGACCTCTGATATCTTTGACTTCTACATGAAAGTTGTAGATCTCATCGAGATCTTCAACTTTTATGTTCACCATTTTTCCTGATTCAACTCCTAAATTTTTTTCTATTAATATTTTATTTTTTAATTTTTCTTTATTCTGATTGGGCCATGTGGCACCTCCATAGGCGACCATGTGCCCCACCTCTCCTTTTGACACCTATCGTCTTCCTGAGTTGTCATATCTGCTTTGATCCAGTGGCTTACAATCATCCATATGCGCCAAAATCTAGGCCTTTGGATCTTAATCCAACGATCCGGATATCTCCTTCAACCTCCCACACCAGCCTTTCCCTCTTCTGCAAACAATCCAACCGGTCTTCTTCTCCCTATTATCCCACTGACATTAACCTCCCTTGCGCCTAACTTCCGTCACCAACCGCTAGGCCATTCAACCCTCATCTACGCCAACCACCCATTGTCCCCTAACCCTACCTCCCACACTAAGTGGCGGTGGTTGAAACCACCGCCTGGAGGTAGAAACCTCCAGCACTTATCGTCTTCAAAAACCCCACCACCGCCTCAAGCGACGGTTGTCCACCTTTGATTAGGCTTAGACCCAACCCTCTCCTCCTCTCTGTGATAGAGAGAGGAAGGATAGATGGAGGCCACGACAACCTCGTCCTGGTGAAGATCCATGGTGAGATGCCATGCTACAGTGCTCATGGAGTAGCTGTTCGAGCTTCCAGGTAAGACTGACCTCCTGGAGCGATGAACCCAAGGTCTGAAGAACCTCGAGCCCAAGCCACTTCGACCATCGATGATTTTCTTCAAGGATTTGGGTTAAGTAGTTTTTACTTTAGTTTTCTTCGATTTTTCCTTCATCGCACTCAGATCTACTCATTCTACAAAGGATCTCCTGTTCTTCATCAATGATCATTGATCTTCGTGGAAGACCATGTTTTCCATCCTCTTTGTACCTTCACACCTACGAACCTATTCACTTTCACCTTCATTTATGAAGGAGGAACCATCTGGGCTCCATCTTCCTCATCCGACACATCTCACCATTCCATTAACTCTTGCACACTCATACATGTGATATGCTTCTGATACTTTCTTCAATAATGCCTGCAGGTCAATTGGTTTTCAATGGTTGGAATCGAAAGACCCTCGCTGATCTGGATCTTCCTCTCTGATGGATGATTAACAACTCCGACTTCTGGATGCTTGAGGGTCATCGTTTACTTCATTCCATATTCGCAGGACAGCTACAGACCCTTGTTGACCTTTGGAGAACTTCTACGAAGACGGAGGAGCAATGGGGCTCTCGCCGGAGCCCCACCTCTTCGCAGCCGCTCAAGGAAGAGGAAGAAGAGGAATGACTTATAGTTGCCATTAGATCGGCCCCCTTTGGGATTGATCTGATAGTCATGAAAGCGCTACGTCGACATAGCCGAACCTGCAACCTCAGATAAATCCGAACCAACATCCTAAGCATCACATCAAGCCACATGGCTCGAGCCACGAGCTGTCCACCGAGACTAAGGTCACGCATTCTCTACACGTGTGACTTGGGTAAATTGTGGTTATACTCAGCCGATTTGCTTTATTGCAAAAATACCCCCGCGTAGGGGGCATTTCATAAAATTTTCAATCGATTTTTATTATGTGCAAAATAGTCCTTGTGGGGACCTGTTTGTCATGTTTGGCTATATTATTTTCATATTTTTTTTTACGATTATGCCCTTGGACTAAATGTTGATTAACTTGAGCATCTGATGTCCAATTCATGTGATTTCAGTTTCATTGCAATGCTCATTTAATTCTCTTTCGTATAGATGTATTAATCCTCTGATTTGATGCATGATTAGTGATTAATTATTCAGAGTTGATTTAGATATTTTTTTGCATTAAATGAAGCTTGACTCTGAATGAATTACTTAATTGGACTTAAATTTAATTAGATATTTGCTTAAGTTTGATGAATAATTTTAGGGCATAATTATATGTGCATTTGCATGTGCTACATTTTATCACATCTTTATTTTCTTACATGCATTAATATGTTTCATCATCACACTTTGTCTAATCCATGCATGCATTGGTGATGTGCATTATCTTGCATTGCTTACCTGCATTATTGTCTCTGTTTTGACCTAGATGATTTATTAATAGCTTAATCTAGATATTTTATCACCTACGTAGTCGTATTATGGCTCATGTCCTTGTGTTCGACCCTGGACTTCCCGGGATATAAACTAAAGCTGAATCCTCTTCATAGAGATTATTCATTTAGTTTTGTATGACACGCTAAGAACCCGTGCTACAACAGATCAATATTAATACATGCTTTTAGCACTTCATCAGATGGCACCATTATCGGGGACACGACTTCAGTAATATAATTATTTTGGTTTTACATTTCAGGTTAAGTTGATTATTCTTTTATCTAGGTCAAATCCGTGATGTAATGTTTTATGCATTATTTTATATGTTTTGATAATCTTTGAATTTTCTAAACTCTTCTCTTCTCCTGTAGGGCCCATTCATCGAAGGCCTCATGGAGAATGGAGGCAGGAAGCTTGTGATGAGTTCATGCTGAGAGAAATCATAGAAGCTTCCATCGAGTGTTTCGAAAATTATTTTGTGATGTTTTTTATGTAAGAATTGTGGACTTGAACTCTATTATTTGTTGTGTGTGTTGAGTCTTTCACCCACTTGGGGTGGGACTCAACTTGAGTGCTCGATTTAGGATCCAAGCACACGGCTAATAGAGCTACTTTCGATGTATTATCCTAAGTGTTAGGGCACACTAACTTCATCTTACACGATTCACTCATCTCTAAGATTCATGATACACATATAGTCTACGTTCAACTTAGCCCAAATTAAATTGATTATCTGCCCGCTAATAGATGCATGATTAGGTACCGATTTTTATTGACTTGAATGCATTTAAATATAATATTATATTTAGTCTCGCATGCGCATGAAGAGAGCTGGTGCCACTATAAGTATTTCTGTTGAGCATAACATCATGATTTTATGTCTGCATGATTTTTTACCTTTTCATGATTTGTCATTTGGGATAATATGGAAATGGGATTGGACAATAGACGATGACTTATGTGTTCAGAGATATAATACAAGTGATAACTAAATCTCTAAAAAAATGGTCTATTAATGTAAGTTGATGTAATTAAAATGGAGCTAAAATTTACCGTGTTTTTGGGAGAAAAAACTCTCCATTATTTGCAAGTATGTACGCATTCGTTGAGAGGTGAGGACGAATCCCTAGGATAAAGCCCAAACCCTAAGTCAACCTCCTCGTAATGAAAGCAAATTTTGTATTATCATCACCAATAAAAGAGACAAGATAATCAGATCATATTTATGATCTTCGTTGGGTGTGTTGGTGAAATACGAGTTTGTTTGATCTTGTTTGACTCTTCAGCCTCCTAAAACCCTAGGTTCCATTATCATCTCTTGAGATTCATAGAGACTCATCTAACATTGATCCCTCCATCACTTAGGTTCCTATTTGTTATACTTAGGCTTATTTTCAGCCTAAGTATGGGGGAGATCCTTTGTTATTTTGATTGTTCTCCTTTGGTCACCTGGTTTTAAATTCATATCTCTATACTTAAGCTATTTCTTACGCTTAAGTAAAGGGGGACTTGAGTCCATGTCTTCATCTAACTAATTCTTTTTACTCTTTATGCACCTGTGATTCTGGATTCTATTTGTGTATATTTCTTTTATATTTAGCATGTGCTATGGCCTCATATCACTTTGTGCTATGAGAACATAACAAAAGCTAAGTATAGGGGGGTCTACCATATATATTACATATATACTTTAGCCATAACTAAAATTTTTAAATTTTTTCCAACTATTGGGGTTATAAGTATTGTACTACATTTTTTTGAAATGATTTGTGTACAAAATGTTTTGAAAATAATTTTTGAAAATTATATATACATTTGACATGGTTTTCAAATGTTTTACGTGATTTGTGAAAATATGGTTTGACATGTTTGGAAAATCATTTGTAAAATGTTTTGAAAACCTACATATTTATGTGACATTATTTTGAAAGGTGTTTTACTTAGGTTTGAAAAAATGGGGTTTTACTTGTTTTAAAAAATCTTTGTAAAATGTTTGGAAAATTTCTATACTTATGTGATAATGTTTGCAAAAAGTTTTCAAAAAAATCTTTTCAAAGCTAAGGGTGTAAATGAGTCTAATTAATTAACTGTCTAACTTTAAAAAAATTTGAAATAATAAAAATCACAAAAAGATTGACTTATTAATTGGTGTTACTCTCTGGCACTTTCACTATGCACTCAAGGCTTGAGATGATCTTTAACACCGGGCTTAAGGAGTCCCTAGACTTAGAGTTATCATGTATTAATCATTTGGGTCTTGGACTTAAAAATTCACAGTTCCCTAGTTAGAAGATATGCATGCTATATCTCATGCTTAATCTCCTTCAAAGAATTTGACTATCACTCACATGCACGACTGCATTCATGATTGAGATGAGTCAAAGTATCACTGAGGAAACTGGGATTGGAAGCTTGAGTTTAGACATGATCTATATGATGCTCGAGGATGGGATAAAATTAATGACAGCTTTACAAAACTTGAGTGTCAACATCTTAGCCAGTATGGGGCATGTTCTCATGCTATCTCTTGAATTTGGCCTAAAGTTCCAAGGTGTGATGAAATTTAATTAATAAGTTGATCAGCGTATGCCAACTTTTGGTAAAAGCAGTGGAGCTAGCCTAAAACAAAGAAAAGAAAGAAAGAAATGTTGAAAAAAAGTTTTCACCATACAAAGTCAAATATAAAGAAAGAAATGTTGAAAAAAAGTTTTCACCATACAAAGTCAAATATCAAAGAGCTTCCACCAAAGGCAAGCACTCCCAACCATTTCAAAGTGTCCACTAGGATCACTGCTATTAAGACCAGGAGTCAGGCTAGCAGAGACAAAATAAAAAAAATAAAATAAAAAATCAAAGAAAATTGTTTTATATGGTTTTTATTAGTATTTAATTTTTATCTATGTACAAATGACCTCTGATCTCTTTAACTTCTACGTGAAAGTTGTAGATCATATTCACCATTTTTCTGATTCAACTCCTAACTATTTTATTTCTATTAATATTTGATTTATCTAATTTCCTCTCCTTTGGACACCTGTCGTCTTCCTGAGTCATCAGTTCTACTTTGACTGACGTCTTACAATAACCCATACATGCCCAAATCTAGGCCGTTGGATCTTAATCCAACGGTCCAGATATCTCCTTCAACCTCCCACACCAGCCTTTCCCTCTTTTGCAAACCATCCAACCAGTCTTCTTCTCCCCATTATCCCGCTGACATTAACCACCCTCACGCCTAACTTCTGTCACCAACTGCTAGCCCGTTCGACCCTCATCCACGCCAACCACCCATTGCCCCCTAATCCTAACTCCCACACTAAGTGGCGGTGGTTGAAACCACCGCCTGGAGACAGAAACCTCAACATCTTCTCCTCTACAAAGACCCCACCGCCGCCTTAAGTGGCGGTTGTCTACCTTTGATTAGGCTTAGGCCCATCCCTCTCCTCCTCTCTGTGACAGAGAGAGGAAGGATTGATGGAGGCCACGACGACCTCGGACTGGTGAAGACCCATGCGAGATGCCATGCTATAGTGCTCATGGAGTACTTGTTCAAGCTTCTAGGTAAAGCTGACCTATTGGAGAGATGACCCTAAGGTCTGAAGAACCTCGAGCCCAAGCCACTTCGACCATTGGCAATTTTCTTCATGGATTTGGGTTAAGTAGTTTTTACTTTAGTTTTCTTCGATTGTTCCTTCATTGCGCACATATCTACTCATCCTACAAAGGATCCTCTGTTCTTCACCGATGATCATTGATCTTTGCATAAGACCATGTTCTCCGTCCTCTTTGTACCTTCGCACCTACCAACCTATTCACTTTCACCTTCAGTTATGAAGGAGGAACCATCTAGGCTCCATCTTCCTCACCCGATACTGCCCACCATTCCATTCACTCTCGCACACTCATACACGCGATATTCTTCGGATACTTTCTTCACTGATGCCTGCAGGTCAATCAATTTTCAATGGCCAGAATCGAAAGACCCTCGCCAATATGGATCTTCCTCTCCGATGGATGATTAACAACTCCAACTTCTAGATGCTTGCGGGTCATGGTCTACTTCATTCCATGTTCACGGATAGCTACAGACCCTCGCCGACCTTCGGAGAACTTCTATGAAGATGGAGGAGCAATGGGGCACTCACCAGAGCTCCAGCTCTTTGAAGCTGCTCAAGTCGGAGGAAGAAGAGGAATGACTTACAGTTGCCATCATATCGACCCCATTTGGGATTTGATCTGACGGTCATGAAAGCGCCACGTCGACGTAGCTGAACCTGCAGCCTCAGATACATTTGAACCATTAGCTGAAGCATCACATCAAGCCATGTGGCACAAGCCACGAGCTGTCCACCAAGCCTAAGGCCCTGCGTGCTCTATGCATGCAGCCTGAGGAAATTGCTTATATACCCTGCCGGTTTTCTTTATTGAAAAAATACCCCTACGCAAGGGGTATTTCATAAAGTTTTCAGCCGATTTTTATTACTGCAAAATGTCCCCCTGGGGACCTGTTTGTCATGTTTGGCTATAGTATTTCATATTTTTCTTGCGTTTATGCCCTTGGACTCAATGTTGAATAACTTGAGCATCTGATGTCCAATTAATATGATTCCAGTTTCGATGCAAAGCTCATTTATTTCTCTTTCATATAGATTTATTAATCCTCTAATTTGATACATGTTTAGTGATTAATTATGCAGAGCTAGTTTAGATATTTTTTTCACATTAAATGAAGCTTGACTCTGAATGAATTGCTCATTTGGACTTAGATTTAATTAGATATTTGCTTAAGTTTGATGATTCATTTTAGGGCATAATTATATGTGCATTTGCATGTGCTATCATTTCATCACATCATTATTTTCTTACATGCATTAATATGTTTCATCATCACACTTTGTCTCATCCATGCATGCATTGGTGATGTGCATTATCTTGCATTGCTTGCCTGCATTATTGTCTCTGTTTTGACCTAGATGATTTATCAATAGCTTAACCTAGATATTTTATCACCTACGTAGTCATATTATGACTCGTGTCCTTGTGTTCGACCTTGGACTTCCTAGGATATAAATTAAAGCCGAATCCTCTTCATAGAGATTATTCATTCAGTTCTGTATGTCATACTAAGTGCCTGTGCTATAACGGATCAATATTAATACATGCATTTAGTGTTTTATCACATATGTGCTCGGGCGTGTGAGATTTGGGATTTTTACATCATTCGCCCTGCCTTTTTCATAGTTGTTATCATTCAGTTTGAAAACTTAAATTAATTAGATATAGGTCCATTTGAGTCGGCATATTTATTTTGCATCTTTAAAATTAAATAAAAATATCAATACATTTTTAAAAATTCTACAAAAATTCACTGAGGCTCATGTAGCATTCATCTCGCATTCTTAAATTCCATATTGCATTTTCATAAATTTTATTTTTTATTGAAATTCTAAAACTCCATAAAAACATCATGTTTGCATTTAAAAAGTCATAAAAAATTTAAAACTCTTCCAAAAATTCTACAAAATTCGTGTGTGCTTGTTTTGATTTATTCTTATTACGAATCTATTTTTGCTTATTTATCATTTATGAAAATCATAAAAATTGCAAAACAGTCAAAAATAATAAAAAATTAAAAAATTCAATTAAAATTTCAAAAAAATCATAAATGACTTTCTGAAAATATAAAAATATATCTTTTATTCTATATATCTTTCATCCATTTTTTCTTTATTTATTATTTTAAAAATCCAAAATTATTCGCATTGAAATCTTTTTACATTATTTATTGTCTTTCATTTTTTTTAAAATATGAAGATATTCAAAAAATTCTAGAAAATTCATAAAAACATCAAAAAGTTTTAAAACTCAAAAATAATTTTGCTTAATTTTCTTTATATATCTTCTGAAATTAAAAATTTCAGAAAGAGTGCGTTGCCTTATTTATTTATTTATTTTCATTTAATATTATATTACTTTAAAATAAAATTCTTGTTCAAAATTAAAAATAATAAAAAATATAAAACCAAATAATAGTTATAAAATTTAAATTCCTTAAAAACATATAAAGCTAAAAATAAAATACAACATCCAAGGATAATGTGAATTGAAATTCGTTTATCCTTTCTTTCTTTTTCATTTTATGGAATAACCCTCGATATTTTTGTAGCCTCCCTGAGTTCGACCCTGTTAGATATAGAGGTAAATTAAATAACAAAGTCTCTTGCTACATTTTTTGTATTTATTTTGCTTCAAAAATTAATTGTTTTTATTTGACGCTTCATTGGATTGCAACGAGATGTGTTAATAATTCATCCAAATAAAAAACCTAAAGATTTACGCTCAACAAAATGGCACCGTTGCCAGGGAGGCACCAACAGGGTAGTTAGGTTTTTCTTTTGGCCTACTATTCTTGGTTGTAAACACTTAATTTTTGATTCTGATTATTGTCTTTATTTTCATTCATTCTTCTCATTGTTCATATTTACTGTATTTAATTCATTCATTCTTGCTCCTATTTTTCATATATGAGATTCTTACATTATCTTTTATTTCCTCTTTCTTACGAGGGCCCGACGAGCGAGGGCAACATTCTTAGGAGTGCTAGCGCACCCAAGCGAAGCAGAGGAGGCTTGATTCTTCATCGAGCCGTAGGAGAACATAGGAGGAGAAGAAAATTTGAAGGAGACCATCATTTGGAGCATCGAACTTAGATATATTTCAGTATTTATCTATTCATGTAAAGTCTTGTAAAAAGGACATTACACACTTTGTTTGCGATGTCTGTTTTGCCAAGTACTAGTGCACTTGGGGGACCTCACCGGTTTTGCTTTTATCACCTTATTTTTCTTTGATTTGACATAATTTTATGTGTATGAGCCCTTAGTGATTGCTGTAATTAACTTGCTTGAGTCAGGTAGTTAATTAGGTCCAAAGCCTAAATAAGTATTTCTGTACCTATAGAGTAGAGCGTACTTAGACTTAGTCAAATTAGTTGGTTCTTGCCCGCTAATAGAAGTTATTGCTAGGACAATTCACATGCATCATTTAGATTAGTTTATTTTTCTGTATTTAAATTCTACGTGAATCACCTTGTAGAGTGCTTGCGATAAGGTACACATCTCTAACCCCTGCATGCATTATTGTATTTAATCACGCATTGGCATTTACGACTTCCTTCCTTGTTTTCACTCACATAATTTAAAAAGGAAATTGGACACTCGATAAGCGATTTATTGTAAAATATTCAAAATGAGTGATAACTTGTAAAACTATGACTGCTAAAAAAACTCGACCCAAAATAAACGTAAGGACAAAAAGGGAGGGTAACCCCCTTATTGTTTGATTTTACTTGCAAGTGAGAGAGAGAGAGACGAACACTAGGATAGATCCAAGCCAGAATTTTCATATAGACCACTGGTTCTATAAAAAACGATTAGCTACTTCTCAGTGAGGGAATGCGGGTAGCCGTTAAACGATCCCTGTTTCCTTAGCAGCGTGGGTGGTTTAGAGGACACTGCCTATGGATCTGTCCTTAAGTAACGGATAGCCATTTTTACAGTCCGTACTTACTCCCATACTGGCTAAAAGTAGGTGCAATTAGTCGTAAGAATCGAGCCAGTCTTTAGGAAAATATACGAACCTATTAGCTCATTAACTCTTTCCAAGATTGTATTTATCACCAATAAAACTAAAAAGATAATAGACCGAACTCTCACGGTCTTCACTTGTGTTGAGTTGGTGAAAAGGGGGTTTGTTTTGTGTTTGATTTCTAGTGCCAGAGATCCTTCTACGCACTTCATACCCTTCACTCATTCTCTTCTTGTTTGACCTTTGTATTCTTGCATCTCGCCTCTTCATATCAAATATGTAGGATTGGAGCATCTCTCACTCGGACTTTACGTACACATTTCGCACTCCAAACCGATCGTTTTCTACTCAGGAAGACTCACTTCCCGAGTATACCTCTTTCTCCACTTCACCCTTCACCATATCCATCAATGTGCTATTCAAGATTGACACTAGTCTTGAACTATCATTTGTGACTCATCCTTCCTAAGGACTAATCCAGTGCAGTTTACACTTGCAGAAATCGATTCAGTTCACTTTATGCCACCTAAGGGAAAGGGCTCCATGGCTGAACAGTCTGAGATCAACACCACCATGTTAGCCTCCATTCAATCGATTCAAGCATAGTTGACGTAAAAGTATAACTTTCAAACATCATTGAGGGATATGTTTCTCGAACCGAGGCAGGATAGGAGAGAGGAGGATGGAAACATTGGAGGAGGTGGGAATGGGGGAGAAGATCCTATAGAGTCAACGAAGAAGCTTACATTAAAGGATGCCTATAACCTAGGGGCAGTACAAACAAATTCATGGATTCAAATCCCAACGATTCATGGGCATTTTGAGTTCAAGCCTATGATTTTGCCACTTCTCCCTATATTCCACAGAAATATCAATGAAGAACCTTACATACACCTCTAGCAGTTTGATCTCATATGTGGAACAATAGATCTCATATGTGGAACAATACACTACCCGAATGTCCCGTTAGATGTAGTAAAGATGACAACCTTCCCGTTCAGTATGATGGACAAGGCATTATATTGGATAAATCACTTGGGAAGGGTTGTCATAACATGGGAAGAGTTGAGGTCCGTATTTTTGACCAAATATTACCCTCTTGGACATATCAATCAAATGCGATCATTGATTGCTAACTTCTTGTAGATGTCATATGAGCCTATTCACGAGGCGTGAGAAAGATTTAAAGACTTGATGGAGAAGTGCCCCCACCATGATATTCCCAAGATAAGCTTAGTGAAAAATTTCTTTAGAGGGTTAAGCATAGAAAACCAGAAGATGGTAGATGCCGCTTGTGAGGGAAGTCACTTCAACAATGATGAGGATGTCCTTTACAAGATCTTTAAGGAGATGGACGAGAGCTCAACATCTCTTTCTTCCTCACGTGCTTTTCAGAAGCATCCCGTTACCTCTCCTTCAGTACCCCATAAGGCTATCAATATGACGGCATCACATGAAGTGGATAGGGTGGACTGTTCTGATCTGACCATCATTGGAAATCACCTATCTAAAGTTGATACAACTGAGAAACTATATGAGGAGCAAGAGAAGCTCCAAATGATCGAATATAAGATGAAGAACCTGAACAAGTTGGATGAGATAACTAAGCATCTAAAGCTTCTTATCAGTATGATCAACGCATGCCAGAGTGCGAGTGCAGCAACCGACACTTCTTCTTGGGAGCAGACCTCTTCCACCCAGCAGAGTACCGGAGGCCATCCACATTTCAGCACATTTATTACCTGCAGAACCCTGACCAGGTCCTGCAACATTTACAACAAATTGTCCCGTACCAACAAGAAGGCCCATACATTCCTGAGCAGCAGGCTCCACCTCCGCTATCATTCAGGAGGTGAATGGTATCTGGTTCGACTGAGAGTGCAACCAACCTTGTCCATCAGGGAAAGGCCGGTTGGGTTCCCAACAGGGTCAGAGACTCGCCCACTTATTTTAAGGAGGCAGATCACAACAGTACCATCAACATTAGTTCTTGTATCAGTATCAATCTCCACATCACTTCCAGAACTGGAGACATGACCAACATCAACAATCTGCTTATTTTCCACAGGCTTACTATCAGCAGCAGTCTGCGTATTTTCCCCTCCTCATTATTAACATCAGTATGGATACCAACAAACTCCACACTATCAGTTTCAGCGACATCCTGTCATTGAGCATCCAGAGGCCACTTCAGTGAATCCCACACTTGATCAGATTGCATTGCTCATGAAGAACATGAATGAACTGACCCAGAGGATCGACGACCTGACCACCACAAAGAAACTGATTGCTATACTGGTCGAGGCCAACCCCAGCAATTTCAGAAGTAAGGAGCAGGTACCCCGTGACCCATCCACACATAGGTATGGCTCTTGATTTTACATGTTTATCTGATGCCCTTCATCTCAGGAGCAATAGGAGATTGCAGCGACCTGCACACCAATTGGGGTTGGGACATCGAGCCACTGAGAGAGCTTTAACTTCCACATCCTCTTCTTTACCAGCAGTCGAGAGGTTTAGTTTAGAAGTACCTGAGTCTGGAGTTTCACCGCCTTCACCATCACCTTCACCTTCACTAAGCAGATGCAGACCACCATCAGCCTAGAGTGAGAATACACCACTCGTGGATCCTTCTTCTACACAAGCAGCAACAACCCGTCCTGTTTTAGATTATGTATTTCCTTCACCTTTTTTGGATAACACTATATAGATTGATTCTGGTTGTCCTATTGTAAGTGAGGATTCCACCTTGAATAATCGAAATGAGCATTTGAATGTTTCTTCTGATTCTATGCTATTTCCCTTTGCTTTAAATAAATACAAAAAATCCAAAAACTAAAAACAATCCTACCTGATCCTGGAGTAGTAGAGATCTTACAGAACATCTTTTTAGAGATGCCACTTCTTAAGGCCATGGAGTACATGCCTGCAGTAAAAAAGGGAATGAAAGAAGCTTGTACACAAAAGTGTTAGACCAAATAGAACAAACGAAAGAAAATAGAAAAACATAACTTAATCATGGTCGTAGTTCATTCCATCAACAACCTCCTGCCCAAAAAGAAATATAAGGGAGCACCTCACATCTGTTGCCAAATATTCAATCATGAATTCGATCGCACTCTTCTCCATAGCGGTTCCTCCATAAATCTCATGCCATCCTCTCTACTCATTGAGTTTGGGATCAGACCTCTTAAAACGACCAGGATGATCCTTCAGTTTGCTGATAGATCGATTAAGAGGTCGAGGGGCATTTTAGGGTATGATATTGTAACGGTGCAGGGAATGAAATTCCCAGTTGATTTTGTTGTCATGGATATGGACATACCTGTACCGTTACTCCATACCCCAATCATACTAGGTCGTCCGTTCCTATGAACAACCAAAGCGGTAGTTGATTACGGTATTGGAGAGATCATCTTTCACTCTAGTAGTGACAAAGTGAAAGTAGAGACGATCCCTGATCCTAGACCATCACCACCACTAGTAGCCGACGAGAGACAAATAGTTGCACCGGATCCTAAGGACTGTGATTTTCTTGTAGAATTTAGAGAGAGAGAGAGATCTTTTTATCGATTTCATAGACACCTAGGATTTCCTTCTCCTAGAAGGACCTTTTGGAAAGCACAATCGACATGAGTCCCCTTGTTGATCCTATTAATGTGTTTGTTGATGGGCAGTTTGAGCTGATTTCTGAGGATCAGTCTGAGTTTTTGGCAGTACCTTATGATATTCCTTTGACATATTATTATGAGATTACTGATGACATGCCTCCTTCTGAGAGTTCTAAGGAATAGATATCTGAGCGACATGCTGAGTTTCATGAGATATGCATTGATGAGATGCACCTTTCAGAGATTATTGCTGAGATATCTGAACCCTTTGTTGAGATTACCGAGGATTCTGAACAACATAATGAGTACCTCCTTTCTGAGTAGAGATCATTCATTTCAGATATTTCTGATATTCTATTTGCTGAGCCGACAATAGCCATGGTGGGTAATTCACAAAGTACAGGTCATACACTTTCTACCAGTACAGCTATAGAAGTTGTTAAAGAGCCGTTTCAGACCCCACCTTAGCTCAAGGTTTTGCCATATATGTTGAAATATGCCTTCCTTGCGGCCCCCATATGTTTCCGGTCATCCTCAGCTCATTGTTAACCGATGAACAAGAATCTCGCGTGCTAGAGGTTCTTGAGAGAAACTGGAAGGCCATTGGATGGAATATTTTGTATCTCTGTGGGATTAGTCCAGCTTTGTGCTCGCATCATATCTACTTAAAGGATGACTGTAAACCCTCCCGTAAGTGTCAGCGCCATCTAAATCCAAATCTGAGGGAGGCTATCATGAAAGAGATCAGAAAATGGTGTGATGTTGGCTTTATATATCCCCATTTCGGATTCCAAGTGGGCCAGCCCTTTACATATGTTTCCGAAGAAATTTGAGATTACTATCGTGAAGAATGGCCATGGTAAGGAGATTTCGACCCGGGTACCTACTTCATGGTATGTCTGTGTAGATTACTGAAACCTGAACTCATCTACCAAGAAGGATCATTTCCACTGCCCTTTATTGATCAGATTATTGAGAGGTTGGTAGGGAAAGAGTTCTTTTATTTCTTGGATGGGTACTCGAGGTATAACCGGGTTGCTATCGATCCTGAGGATCAGGAGAAAATCACTTTCTCTTGTCCGTTTGGCACCTACGCCTTTAGGCGGATGCCCTTTGGATTGTGTAACACCCCAGCTACATTTCAAAGGTGTATGTTGGCCATTTTTGCCGACATGGTGTCTAGTTTACTTGAGGTTTTCATGGATGATTTCTTGATCTACAGGGATAGTTTTGACATACGTCTTGCTCATTTAGACTGAGTCCTTCAATGTTGCTGCAAGGTAAACCTAGTGCTCTTGTGGGATAAGAGTCACTTTATGATGACTAATGGGATTGTATTGGGCCACGTCATCTCCAAACATGGTATGGAGGTGGAACCAGCTAAGATCGTTGTGATATCCAAGATTGAGAAACCACAAAATTTGAAGCAGTTGAGGTCATTTCTGGGACATGTTGGATTCTATAGGTGATTCATTAAGGACTTAAGCAAGATCGCCAGACCTTTGACTGGGCTTCTGTGTAAGGAAGTGAATTTGTTGTTGATGAGAAAGTCCTTCTTGCATTTCATCAGATGAAAGATATGGTTACTAGTGATCCTGTTCTACAACCACCTGATTGGTCTCTTCCTTTAGAGATCATGACAGACGCCTCAGATTTTGCAGTTGGAGCTATTTTAGGACAGAGAAGGGATGGGATACCATTTGCTATAAACTATGCTAGCAAGACTCTAGATGAGGCACAAAGGAATTATACCGTGACAGAGAAGGAGATGTTAACAGTTGTGTTTGGGATAGAGAAGTTCAGATCTTACCTCCTTGGTTCTCATGTTATTGTATACACGAATCACACTGACATGCGATACTTACAAGAAAAGAAGGATTCCAAACCACGTATTATCAAATGGATCATTCTTCTCTAGGAATTTGATTTAGAGACTCGAGATAAACATGGAGTCAAGAATGTTGTGTTAGATCACCTTTCCTGCATTACAGATGTAGAGACCTCTGAGTAGAGCATTATCCCTATTTATGAGACCTTTCTAGATAGGACCATTTTGTCTGTAGCTTTACTCCCATGGTATGTTGATTGTGAACTATCTTGTCTCCAAGAGAGTTTCACAAGATTGGCCGAAACACAAAGTAGACATATTTATGTATGAGGTTCATTATTACCAATGGGAGGGTTACAGATTGTATCTGGAGAAGGTGCATTCCTCAGGAGGAACACACTCGTGTAGTTGAGCACTGTCACAAACTAGAATCTGGTGGGCATCATTCGGGGAAGCGCACGAAAACAAAGGTTTTACATAGTGACCTATGGTGGACAACATTATTTAAGGATTCTACAGAGTATGTTTGAGGTTGTACTGACTGTCAAAAGATGGGAGGAACCATTGGTTCCAAAGATATATACATATTTCTGATGTTTTTGATGCTTGGGTTGGGGCATCTACTTCATGGGCCCATTTCCTGTCACTCAGGGATATCGATACATCCTGCTTATTGTGGATTACGTTTGTCGTTGGGTGGAGGCTATACCCACCCGAGCCGCTAATAGTCGTACGATGTGTTCCTTTCTCAAGGACCATATTATTGCACGATTCGGGATCCCCAAGAGACTAATTTCAGATGGGGGAAGCCATTTCATTAATAGATAAGTTAAGAAGCTTGCGAAGGAGTACACCATTGAGCACATGGTTGCGTCTCCTTACCACCCACAAACTAATGGCTTGGCTGGGATTTCAAATATGGAGATAAATATTATATTGCAAAAACTTGTACGTACAGATAGGAAGAATTGGTCCCAGATGCTTGACTTAGTTGTATGGGCTTATTAGATGGTGTACACGTCTCCTTTGGGTATTTCTCCCTACAAATTGGTGTATGGAAAGCCTTGCCACCTGCCAGTGGAATTAATTCACAAATCATTATGGGCACTCTATGTATGCAATATTGATTACGAGAAATTAGGAAAGAAAGTTGGATTTTTAATAGATTGGCTGAATTCCGAGACTTTGCTTGTGATAACTCACTCATGTATAAGGAGAAAGTCAAACATTGGCATGATAAATACTTAGAAGAAAGACATTCTACCCTGATCAGAAAGTATGGTTATTTGATGCTAAGTTGAAGTTGTTTCCAGGGAAATTGAAAAGCAATTGGTCAGGATTGTTCATTGTGAGAGCTGTGCGTGACAATGGTAGTATTGTCATATCTAGGTTGTCATCTGACACACAACCATTTGTCATGAACGGACAGTTGCTGAAGACATATCTAGATCATGATACATAACTGTACGTGATTGACTCTATATCTGCGGTATCAGACGATGACTTCTTGACATCTTCCACGTCTGTTACATGAGCTGATTTCTCTTGTACATATCCTTTCATTTTATTCTTTCTTCTTCCGTTTTTATCGTTCACCTCTTTTCCGTGTGTGTGCTATATTTAGGATGTACTCTATCCTAATATAGGGAAGGTGAATGATTGGAGTTGTTCATATTCGTGCTGTTTCATCACTCTTTTTGTTGCTTATACTTAGGGATCCCTTACCCTAAGTATAGGGGGAGTGATGTTGTTCATCCCATCTTTTTTTTTTTATTTTCTCTTCTCTGGATCTCTTGCATGTCCTTCAACTTGTTAATTTTCTTTTGCTATATTTAGGGATATTTTACCCTAAGTATAGGGGAGAACATGTCGAGTCATTGAGTTTGTTTATCCTCTTCATTGATGTTCCTCATTTGTGCAGTCTTTTATACTTAGCATTATTTGATCCTAAGAATGGAGGGGATCATTGACTTCTACTCCTTTCCTCTATTCTTTGAGTCGTTGTTGTATAGTATTCTTTTCACTTTTCTATACTTAGCATGAGTTATGCCTTCCTTTCTAGCTCTTTGATCACTATGAGGACATAGTTCGATCTAAGTATAGGGGGTTATCATATATATTGTATATATACTTTAGCCATAACTCGTATTTTTATTAATAAGATGGCTATAAAATTTTTGTAAAATGTTTGTAAAATTATTTTCTGTATCAAAACTAGGTATACTATACAAAATGTTTGTAAAATTATTTTGTCACATGGGATATAAAAGGGATGTATATAAATATGTAAAATCAATGTGTGTATATAAATTTTGATCACCTTCATCCTGTAAATAAAATTCTTTATTATATATAAAAACCTTTTATAAAACTTGTATCTAAAACTTGTAGATAAAATCCTCTTGTAAAATATTGTATAATCCTTGTATATACTTGTATATATTTTACTAACCAATTTTCTTTCTTTTAAAAAATATTTTGTATATATTTCTTACATCTGCATGTGTATTTTTCAGAATAGTATTGATATTTAAACTAGTCTGGAATAAAATTGAAGAATGGAGCTTGGTTATAACCTTAATCCACTTAATTTCAGAGGAACCTTATAAGAACTGGACTTGAGACTTTTCAGGTCCTAGCGACTTAATTCTTCGATTCCACAAGACTATGTTCACATGTCATCTTGACGAGTCTAAGTAGAATGTTTAACAACCCATGCATGATTCTTCTAGCCCGTGTCTTAACTTGGACAAGCACTCTACACGTATCTCTTTATGGATGAGGTGGTGCGGGGGTAGAATCCTTTGGCTTGGGATAGCACATGGGTGTGTAACAACTAGTGGGAACATTTGTCTTCCTCTAGCTAGGTTAGTGCATCTCAACCTAGTCTAGTGACATTTAGATCTGAAGACATGATGCTGTGGGGTTGCAATAATACTTCAAAAGAGGGATAATCTACTGGCTCAGAAGAAAAACCCCGTATGTATATGCTGCACCCGTATATATTAAAAAAAGCAGAATCTCCAAAAGTGGGCATGCCTTATTGAAAAGTAAAATGCCTGTCGGAGTATATATACAATGATGAGCTTCAAAGTCAAATTATTGTGAGTTTGCAGCTGGATGACTTGGCTACACTGGTCATGCATCCAAGGATAGATAGATACATTGGCTACCGTCCATTCTTTTCTCCATCTCCTCTTCTTGAGGTAGTTGCACTTGAACTTAGAAGGGAATATCCCCGCTCCTTGAGGAAAGAGTTGCTAGATCGGGAGACTAGAGTTACCTTGTTGAGGGATTCTGTTTCTTTGTCACTTTTGAGGTGGGGAGCTATATTTCACTTACACCGTACAAGTAAAGATTCATAGTCATAAGAATTTGTCTATGTAGACTTGTTCTGACCTGACTGTGGAGGTGACTTGAATAGGAGTCTTCTGGAACTTGAGGGTTGTTAGGTTTTAAATCCATTTCCCATTAAGGTTCCGACGCACTAATAATCCAAAGGTCTGACCGAGCTCCATACTACAATTTTATGAAGATAAGTTTAATACTCAATGTTGTTCCAAATTTTTTCCCCTTTATTTTTCTCTTTTTCTTTTATTCAATTATTCTTCCAGATGTGTTTGCTAAGGGACTAGCAAAGGTAAAGCATAGGGGGATGACGAATCTACATTTCATCATCTTTACTCATTTATTTTAGTTTAAAATCCCTTATAAAACACCTATAAATATCACTAATTCCATTCTTTTATTAACTTTAATTATTGTAAACATTGTATATTTTTATCACTATTTCAACCTAAAATAAATAAATAAAGAAATAAAGGATAAATAAAGAAAATCAAAGACTGCATATATGTCATAGATACATGCTGAATCAAACACCGAGAGAAGGTTAAGACTTGACCTGATCGACAAGGAATAAAGTCGGGGGAGATAAGGCCAAAAATACCAAAAATCCTAGTAAATACACTTGCCACTTGTAAATATTCCTCACCAGTATAATATTTCATATATTACACACTATTACATTGATTTATTCATGGCTAAATCCATTATAAATAAAGATAATTCTCTCTTAAAATTGTGCACAAACCCTATTGTAAATAATAAAAATAATTCCAAATTTATATATTGTATAGATGACATCATTCTCCAAATGCCACAAAAATACAAACATCCAAGATCAATATTTCCTCCACCCAAACTCCAAATTAAGCAAACTCACTTTCATTGTACTCTAAATTAAATTACCTTTAAAATGGAAGTAATTTCGTAAAATTTGGGTTAAGATGTGAAATGTGGCCAACAGGGGTAGTATTGTATAATAAACTTATGTATACTATGTATATTATTTAATATATTATTTTTCTTGTGCATATTTCTGAATATTGTATTTTGTATTACTTGTAAATATTGTATTTAACTCATATAAAATACAAATAACAATTACAAAAATAAAAAATCAACAAAAATAAAATCATGTATATATTGTATATGTATCACCTTGTATATATTATACCTAGACCTATTTAACCTAAGTAATTAATACCTAAAAATCAAATAAAAATATCTTCAAAATCCTTGTAAAATATTATAAATAAATAAAATATTAACTTATGAATATATATAAATAATTAAAAATCAGAACACTGTATATATAGGTATACATACTTGTAAATAATACTTTATATTTATTTTAATCCTTGTAATTATATTATTTATTTAATTAAACATCTCCAAAATTAACTTTAAATTATTCCTAACATTTTTTATTTACATTACTTATTTAAATTAAATTTATTTTCGATATTTTATCGATTTATTTAACATTTTCACATCATTTTGTCGTGTAGCCTAATTTATCCGCATCTACGGCGCACCCTGATTGGCCAAACCTGGGTCTGTTGACCTGGGCCAACTCCTCATCCACGCTCCCTTCCGTCGCTAACCTTACGCCACCGTTATTTCATCCCATTTTCCCTCGATCCTTGATCCATGACACTTCCCTCTTCCTTCGTCAACATTCAAGCCTATTGAATCACCTTCCACGCCACCACTTTAGATTCATCCATTACTCCATGATTTGCACCCCTTTTCAAATTCAAATATCGTCTGATTTCACTCTATAAATACCCTCCTCCCACCTTTGGGGACTCTTCAATCCGTCCTTCAGCCGTTCACCTTCCCGAGATCAATCCCTGGAGTGAGCTGTAGGCGACAACTACGGTTCCTAACAATTTGGAGTACGGGTGAGCGCCCGATGTTCGTTATTCGACCACGACACCAGCGCTCTCCGCCGCACGTCTCCACCTCTCCTCCCAGCCACAAATCGAGGTGATCATCATCGTTCTTTCATTCTATATGTATAGATAGGTTATTTTCAATTCAGCGTTTATTTCATGCTTTGTTTTCATTTTAATCACTCAGATTATAGAAACATCTCCAACCTCCGATATGCACTATCGGAGGAGCTCCTTTCGCGATCAATCATTTCCGACTATGCCTACATCTCCAGCGACCTTTCTCCATCCCTTCCACGGTTTGCACACTTTCAGATCTTCACAGATCTGGAGCTCAGTCTTCACTCTGACCACACCTCACCGGAGACTTCTACTCATCCCCATTACACGATCTTCTGACCTAATTCTTTCCTGGAGCACACCTCCGAGCATGGGATATCACTTGCAGGTCAAAGCAGCTCCAGATTTCACACATAATGCAAAATCAAAGCCTAAAGCAGGTTCGTGGAGCAATTGAGAAGACCACCTTCCAGATTGATCATATGGTAGATTCACGACGGTCCATGGTGCAAAATAGAAGTAGAATATGAGAAGCTTTGATTTGAGACCAAGTTGAGGAAGAACAGAGCTCAGAAGAGGCAGCTGCAGCCTTCAAGTTCGCCGGGGAAGACCTGCTTCCCAGTTCATCCAGGTGTCTTTGCAGCCGCACGATCAAGAACATGACGCCAAATTCAATCTCAATTCAGCCCCAATTCTGAGCTGAAGATTGAAGCACCAAGAGCAGATCGAACCATCCATGCCACGTTGCCATCCAACCGTCC
The DNA here is from genome assembly GCA_037367405.1 of Ottelia alismoides. Taxonomy (NCBI): domain Eukaryota; kingdom Viridiplantae; phylum Streptophyta; class Magnoliopsida; order Alismatales; family Hydrocharitaceae; genus Ottelia; species Ottelia alismoides. The sequence continues at coordinate 907,795 of JAZKJV010000507.1, forward strand.
GATCAGAGTTGCAATTCATCAAGGCCGTCTAGCACTCCTCGTCACTTAAAGGGTAACTTTGCACCCTTATCCCTGTTCTTTTATTTATTTGCAATAAAGTCCCTGCATGGACACGTGCCAGTTTGTCTTTGATTGAAATTTACAGTTCTGGCCTTGGTATTTATTATATTTGCAAACGAGTCATGTTTGAATTGCTCGCATGCCTAACACGTGCTTTGTTGGGTAAATTGCAGTAAAGGTATCATATGTTTTTTGTTAATGTTAGGACCTCAGAATTAATTTAATTTCATTTGGTACAGTCCAGCGGGGCACACGTGCCTAGGCACATGAGATTTTGGGATTTTTGCATCTTTAGCCCCGCCTTTTTCATAGTTGTTATCATTCCCAGTTCATCCAGGTGTCTTTGCAGCCACACGATCAAGAACATGGTGCCAAATTCAATCTCCACTGTCAATTCAGCCCCAATTCTGAGATGAAGATTGAAGCATCAAGAGTAGATCGAACCATCCAAGCCATGTTGCCATCCAACCGTCCGATCAGAGTTGCAATTCATCAAGGCCGTCTAGCACTCCACATCACTTAAAGGGTAACTTTGCACCCTTATCCCTGTTCTTTTATTTATTTGCAATAAAGATCTGCATGGACACATGTCAGTTTGTCTTTGATTGAAATTTACACTTTTGGCCATGGTATTTATTATATTTCAAACGAGTCCTGTTTGAATCGCTCGCATGCCTAGCACGCGCTTTGTTGGGTAAATGGCAGTAAAGGTATCACATGTTTTTTTGTTAATGTTAGGACCTCATAATTAATTTATTTTCATTTGGTCTAGTCCAACATGGCACACATGCCTAGGCACGTGAGATTTTGGGATTTTTGCATCATTAGCCCCACCTTTTTCATAGTTGTTATCATTCCATCTGAAAACTTAAACTTATTACATATAGGTCTATGCGAGTTTGCATATTTATTTTGCATCTTTAAAATTAAATAAAAATTATCAAAACATTTTAAAAAATTCTACAAAAATTCACTTAGGCTCCTGTAACATTCATCTTATATCCTTAATTTCCATATTGAATTTTCATAAATTTTATTATTTATTAAAATTCTAAAACTCCATAAAAATGTCTTGTTTGCCTTTAAAAATCATAAAAATACAGAAAACTCTTCCAAAAATCTAAAAAATTCTCTTGTGCTTGTTTTGATTTATTCTAATTACAATACCATTTTTAATCATTTATGAAAACCATAAAAATAGCAAAACAATACAAAACATTAAGAATTTATATAAATTCAATAAAAAATTCAAAAAATCATAGAATGGCTTTCTAAAAAATATAACAAATATCTTTTATTCTATATCTTTTTCATCTATTTTGTCTTTATTTATTATTTTAAAATCAAAAAATATTCGCATTGAAATCTATTCACATTATTTACTTATTTTCATTTTTTTAAAATATAAAGATATTCCGAAAATTCTGGAAAATTCATAAAACTCCAAAAGAGGTTTTAAAACCTAAAACTATTTTTTGCTCAATTTTTTATATATTTGCTAAAAGTTAAAAATTCTAAAAAGAGTGCATTGTCTTATTCGTTTATTTTCATTTAATATTTCATTATTTTAAAATAAAAAAATATTTAGCAAAATTAAAAATAATAAAAATTTAAAAATCAGAAAACCAAATAAAAAATAAAAAATTAAATTTCCTTAAAAACTTAAAAGTCCAAAAGAAAATACAACATTCAAGCATAATGTGAATAGAAATTCCTTTATTCTTTCTTTGTTTTTCATTGCATAAAATAACCCTCGGGATTTTTATAACCTCCCTGAGTTTGATCCTGTTAGCTGTAGAGTGATGAATCCACGATTCATCATCTTAATATCTTGATCTTAGCAAAATCACCGAGTAAAATCCCAAATAAATGTCTATAAAATAAATAAATTAACAAAATAACCCTTGTAAATAAAATACAATAATTATTGTATATTAGATTGTACAAAATAAATTAACACTAAAAAGCCGCAAATTAAAGGAGTTTTTCACCTGTAAATAGCCCAAAACTTCATGGATTTTTAATAATTTTATTTCAACTCCTTTTTGGCTAATTCTTTCTCTAACTTGTTTATAAAAATGTATACAAAAATACAAAAATACAAAACAAATTTTACCTCAAATAAATGCTCCTAGATCCCAAAGAGAAAAAGCCGTAAAGTCCAACTTCCAAGCTAAATTCCTGCTCCGTATGAACTCCAAATTCACCAAACTTACTTTTAAAGTTCAAGTTAGAAAATTATCTATCCAACGGAAGTGGTTTCATTAAAATCGGAGCTCATTTGCAAAAGTTGGGTTTTGGGACCTAGATGTACATTGTATATCTTGTATATATTCATTCTTTAGTCATTTTTTATTTTATCTTTCTCAATTACTAAACATACAAAAAATTATGATTGTGTTGTATTTTGATTATTGTATTTTATTGTATTTTTTCGTTGTAAATATCTCTTATTAAAAAGATAAAAAAATACATATTAGGAAAGTAAAAAAATGTGTACATGTTGTTTGTCTTCCCTTGTAAATTCCCCACTATTTCTCTTCTATTTTTATTTTATTGTATTTAAAGTAGCCAACTTTATTTATTTATTTATTTATTATTTAATTTCCATTCTCTACAATAACCACCAATTCAACTCCATTATTCCACCATTTTTCCCAACTTCCTATTCAACTCCATTAATAAATCAACCTCCCATTCAACTCCACCACTTTAATAACCTCTCATTCCATTCTCTTTATATACCTCTCATTCTCCTCATTTTTGTTTTTGATCCATCTTTATGTGAGGAGAGCTTAGTTCCCTGAGTTGAATCGGTGACAGCGACGCAACCGCGGTCGAGCGACGACAGCCCTCTCTCCGGTGAGATCCGTTGGTCTCTTGGCCAATATCGTAGCCGCAACCGCGCGCTGCTCGAGCTCATCGCACGCCGGCGATTCGAGCGAAGACCGTGCTTCGAAAGCACTCCATAGGCGACCATATCATCGTAGGTAAATTTTCCCTTCATTTTATTATCTTGTCATTTTTTGCTATGCTTTTTAGCATAACACATATCATCCCATCCATCACCACCATTATAACACCATTTTTTCCATTTGCTTAGTTCATCATCATCCTCCAATCCATCTTATTTGTTTTTAATCTTATTCCGTGTTTAAAAAAATTAAAAAAATAAAAAAATTTTAAAACAAAAAAAGATTTTATTACAACAAAAAAATTCAAAAAAAATAAAAAAAAAGAAAAAATGCATCATCAGCAGCGGTGGGGGAGCACCCACCGCCGCCGCCGCCGCCCCCTTCCTCCTTCAACAGAAGAGGCGGCGCTGCCTCCTCCCAGCCGGCCACTGCCGTCTCCTAGTCGACCACCGCCTCTCCGCGCGGAGTCTCCGGGCGCGCGCCCCCGCATCAGCCAGTGCGCGACCCTCCCCAGCATACTTCCTCCGCCGTTCCTTCCAGCCGTCCCTCTCCAGCCGGCCACCGCTGCCTCCCCGTTGGTGCGGCCCCGCCGCCAGCCACTGCGCGCGCACCGCCGCGCGTCCGCCGCCTTCCTCCAGCTCTAGCGGCCGCGGGCGTCCGCCGCCCCCCATTTGGGTTCCACTTCTCCCAGTACGCGTGAAGAAGGTCATTCACTTTTTTATTTTTTTATTGTAAAAATTGCAATATTTTCCGTCCTTGTTTTTGCAATTACAAATAGGTCCCCGTATATAAATGTTTGTTTATTTTGCTTTCACAATTTGCACAAAACCCTTGTGTTTGAGTTTTAATTTGGACATCATTTATGCATCTTTTTGTTCAATGAAAAATGCCTCTATGATGAGCAACTAATGTTCTACATTTTGACTATTTATCTGTATTTTTGTGAGTCATGGATAATTATTTAAAAATGGTTAACTGAAATTCTGTGTATTTTACCCAATCTGGACTCTTAAAATTATATCTCATACATGGTTATTCTAAAAATTCCACAAAAAATATATGTGATGCCTTGAAGAGTGATAAATTTACTATCCAAATTTCATCTAAAATGGAGATGTCTTGTGCCTGAAATAAATTGTAGAGTGTATTTTGTAATCGATTTTTAATTAAATCCACGAATATCCTTTTTGCGAAATTTCAACTCTACTGGATTGCTCATCTAAATATCCTTCTGAGATAATTCGCACTCTTATTAATTTGACAATATGGATTTATTAGAAATTATTTACTCACTGTCACTCTATTTTCACTAAAAAATCCATAAAAAAATCATAACTAGCCAAAAAATCCAAAAAAATTACTGTAGCTTTCTTGCGTCATGTTTTAGTTCCAGTAATTTTTTTCATAATTTTTGCTTACTGTTTGTGCGAGAAATTGCGAAAAAATCCATAAAAAGTGTGTATTTTTATTTATTGCATTTTAACCCTGAAAATTCTAAAAAAATATGTTTTGCATTCATCATTGGATTAAGTTTACTGGAAAAATATAATTTGGCTTAATTGAATTAATCTCGCATTTAATTAAATTAGGCTAAGTTGTATGCTTTCGTAGTTTCTTAATTCAACCACAGTCGCATTTGGCATTTCTTTTTGCATTAAAAAAATCTAAAAAATACGCATTGGAAATCTAGACCTAAGTTTTTGAATTAGACCCAAGTTGTTCCTTTGCCTCCCTGTGTTCGACCCTGGACTTGCCCGGGATTTAAATTAAGCCGAGACACTCTTCACGGAGATCTTCTCTCGGTTCTGACCGAATCGCTAAGTACACGTGCTACAACGAACACGAATTAATCATCGTATTTAGCGACTCATTAGATGGTGCCATTGCCGGGGAGGCAAATGGCTTAGGGATTAATTTTAAAATTTGGATTTAGATTTTCATTTACTCGGGTAGTCTGACCCCCGAGCCACTTGTATTTATTTTATTTTTTTGCAATTATTTCTCTTCATATTTTTGTATATATCTTTTTGTTTATCTCTCTAATATAAATCTCATTTTCCTTGCGAGGGCCCGGTGGACATGGAGTGCATCGGAGGTCGACGGACGCGACGCGTGCCGACTGCTGAAGTGCGAGGATAATTTATTTATTTTTGAGAGAAATTTTGTAAATTGTTGTAATTATTTATTTTGCTCATTTATAGCGGTTCTTGATTGAGAGCTCGCGAGTGTAAAAAAAACTTGGACATTATTTGTGGTGTATCGAGCCTGTTTCACTCTCCGGCGAGGGTGGGGCTCGACTTGAGTGGCAAACTTAAGGATTAGGCACACGATAGTTTAGAATCAAATTTGTTTGTGCCCATCGTAATTTAGGCCACACATATCTTAGAAGATACACTTATCTTATAAGATTCATAATGAGACGCACATAGACACGTACTACTTAGCTCAAATTCAATCAATTCTTCCCCGCTAATAGTATACTGTTTAGGTGCGGTTTTCTCGATCTACATGCATTTAGTGTAATATTTATAAATTTTGTTCTGCATAACGCATGAAGAGTGCTGGGATTCACTGTAAGTATACCTTCTTCTGAGCATGCATCATAGTTTCTTGTTTGCATTCTGATTTCTGATTCCCCTCTTGTTTTACAACTTAAGGTTAAAAGGAAATTGGGACTGAACGGTAGACGTGCTTGTGTGTTCACATAAATTCCAAGTGATAACCTAACTCTAAAATTGGGACTGAATTGAGCAGGTCGATTAAAATAATTGGAATAAAAAGAACCCTTGTTCTCGGGTGCATAAAGCCCTCATTGTTTGTTTTTTTGCAAGTGAGAGAGAGACGACCCTAGGATAGAGCCAAGTCTGGATTTCTTACTTACTACTGGTTCTTTATTTTTAGGTGATTAGCTACTTTTCAGTGAGGATTTACGGGTAGCCGGTAAATGGTCCGGACTTCCTTAGTAAAGTGGGAGGTTTAGAGGATGCGTTAGTCCTCGAGGAACGGGTAGCCGTATTTATACGGTCCGTACTTACTCCTATACTGGCTGAAAGTAGGTCAAACTAGTCATAAGAACCGGGCCAGTCTGTAGGAAAATATGGGCACCTAACAGCTCGTTAATCTTTCCAAGATTGTATTCTCACTAACTAAAATTGACTAGATAATTCGGTCGAACTCTTACGGCCATCACGTGTTGAGTTGGTGAAATTTGGGGTTTGAATTGCGTTTGTATTGTGTGAGTTCACTCCGCACATTTACGTGCACCGTAGAACTAGTGCCTCATTGACTATCGTGATTTAATCGGCTCTTTTGGCATCGAAGATGACTGATTGGGGGGATATTTATTCAGACTTTGCGAATCTCTCGTTGAACCCTTCAAAAAGTACGTCTTCAAAGGTCCAAGCGCAACTTGGACCAACCTGGACTCATGACCCTCTTGAGCCCAGGATCACCCACTCTCAGGATGGTTACTCTCAAACCATTCCATTTCTCTCTTCCCACCTCACCGAGGAAGACCATCGCCTTGGTGAGAATATCATGATTCATAAATCCTCTTCTAATCAAGAAAACATTGCTGACGTAGGACATAAAGAAGATTCGAGTAAAATGCCAAAGAAGAAAGAAGAGGAAGAAGAGAACCATGAAGACCCAATGAAAATGATACTTGCCCGATTAGATGCATCTGAGCAGCAACATGCATTACTGAGAGCTCAGTTAGGACAGTTAAATGTTGGGGTCCAACTACCAATGGATGCGGCATACAACCCCGGACAATATCAAATTCATAACTATTTGAGTCGGGCCGAACCCACTGTTGACTTTGAATTGAAGCCGCATTTTCTGAACTTGCTGCCACATTTTGATGGGAATGCTTCTGAGGAGCCATATGCATTCCTAAGGGACTTTGAGCTCATCTGTGCTAACCTCAAACATAATAATGTTAGCCAGGATTATATTAGGCTCAAAGCCCTTCCATTTGCCTTGGGTGGAAAAGCCGATTACTGGGTGAAGAATCTTGGAATCATCGTCACCACTTATGCCCAGTTCAAGGACCTATTCCTAAAGAAGGTCTACCCTTTGAGTAGAACTAACATGATGAGGACGCGAATTAAGAGTTTTTCCCAGTTACCCCATGAAGCCTTCTGTGATGCTTGGGAAAGATTCAAAGACATCCTGCAGAAGTGTCCCTGTCATGGATTAGATGACAACATCTTGGTCCAATCCTTCTTCACTGGTCTCAACCCTGAGATGCAGGGTTTAGTGAGCGCTGCCTGTGGAGGCAGTAATACATCACAAGGAGCGGATACCGTCTGGAGGGTATTCGAGCAGATGGCTGAAACTAGCCGCTCACAGACGGCCAGCAGGGCCTATACACCATCCCCCAGTTCACTCTCATTTGGAGGGGGAAAATCAGCTGTAGTCGATCTCTCTCAGGACGTGATCCCTAGCATGGGACTTCTTGCTGACAAGCTTATTGTAGTCGAGAAGATCGACAGGAGGATTGATGAGTTAGATCGGAGCGTCTTCAAACTTCCAAAACAGATGGAGGAGTTGACTGAGAAGGTATCTAAGATAAGGATACCTGCCGTGATTGCACCCTCTGCTCCCGTATACCAAGTTCACCATGTTCAGGAGCAGTTGGTGTCAGGGCAACCCCAGCCATGGGAGCAGGACCAATCCTACACCCACTCTTTCCAGCAGCCACCTCCATTAGCAGAGACAGTCCAGGAGGAGCCTCCACCAGTTTGGGAGGTGAATGGGATATGGTATACTCAGGACCCTGCCAGGCAGGGAAGTACGGGAGACCGACAGACCTATCAACGTCCCCCGACCTTTCACAACACCGCATTCACCTCCGCACCACCTCCTTCACAGCAGAGCCCTGTATTCCAGCCACCCCAGCAGCAGAGGCAGCAGTACCAGCAGTATGGCCGACAGGGCCATTACCAGACGGGCCAACAGGGCCTACAACCCCAGCAGCAGCAGCAGAGGCAGTACATTGGCCAGCAGGGCCAATCTTCCCGTTCTTCTTCCCAATCTTATCCACTTCCTTCATCGTCTAGTCCTGTGGATATTCAGCAGCAGATACTCGATGAGTTACGTTCCTACAGTAACGAGGTTCAGGACTTACGGGTGGATGTCAACCGCCTGTCCAGATGGCAAGACGAGCAGACTGCACCCTCTACCTCGATCCCAGCCCAAGTTCAGGCTAACCCCAATTGCCTGAACCGTTCTAGTTCTCAGCAGCACTTTGGTCAGGTATACTATTCAACATCTCCTAAATCTGAACATGAGATTCTTTCGTGTGATGAGGCTAACCACATGTCACTTAGGAGCGGAAGAACCGTGGTCGTACCTGACCGGGCGAGGGACACGAGGAGGGGCATCTCTGAAGCTCTACCTGAAGAGTCTTCAGAGGAAGAGGAGGAGAGGCATCATATTTCAGAGCCCCATCAGCACCATTCGAGGATTTCTACTCAGGGAGCCGAGAGGAGGAGGAGAGCACGTATGCGGCATCGTCAGCATGGATATTCTTCTGAATCTACGGAGGACCTTGCATCTCCGGTTGTGGCGGATACCACTCCAGCTTCTATTCCACAACCTTTAGTAGATAGTTTTGATTTCGATTCCATGTTGCATCAAAAAGATTCTTGTATGAAGAACTCTGTTTCCATTAAGTCAAAGAATGATCTTTCAGTTCATGATTCAGATTCTTCATCCTCTGTTTCCTTAGCTTCAATCCCTTTCCCCCGTGCTCTTACGGCAGGAAAGCACATCAAAAAGATTTAGAAAGATGACCCCGATATGGCACGGTTTTGTAAAGAAAACATCACAGTTAAGGTGTCATTTGATGAATATGTGGCTAACCATCCTGCCTTCCAAAAATACCTTAAGGTGAGATGCACACCTAGAAGGGTTAGCAGGAAGAAAGATAACCGAAGTATAAAGACACATGTCTTATCAGTAGCCACAACCTATTGTCTCAAGAATCAGACTTTGCCAAAGAAAAAGAGAGACATGGGTGCTCACTATGTGGAGAGTCGTATTGACGACATTGCGTTTGCACGCACACTCTAAGATAACGGTTCTTCGATCAACTTACTCCCCTTAGCATTATATCAGAAATTGGAGTTGGGACCACTTCGCAAATCTAGAGCTTTACTCCAATTCGCAGATCGTTCAGTGAAGAGACCTAAGGGAGAAGTGAAGAACGTCGTTATCTCGATTGAGGGGCAGAACTATCAGGTGGACTTCACAGTCTTGGACATGGAGACCCCCAATCATTGGAGAGAATCTCAGATCATTCTCAGGCGACCCTTCCTTAGGACCGCAGGTGCAGCTTTCGATTATGGTACGGGAATGATGAAGTTCCGTTCTCTAGGTGGAGAAGTGAACCTTGAGATGAAGCAAACCAAGTGTCAGCGACCTGATTCAGAGAGTAGTACAGAGTACTCATCTTCAGAGGCAGATTGCAGTATGATTAGCACAGTTGGGATTTGGGGACAGATTCCTTCAGGACAGAGAGAGACCCTTTCATCTGGAGAGGTTATAGTGCATGATGCAGTTTGCCAGGTGTTGTCTGATCTTACTAGAGATGCATCAACCTATTCTCATGATGACATAGAGATCCATCCGGATCTGTCAGTTCCATCCTCTTCGGAACAAATCATGGGATATAGATGACGAGTCGGACGTGGCTTTTGCCGATTGTTTGGATACTTTTTGACGATCCGACTCTCGATACTTCTGATTTGGTGGCGAGTACTACTCGGATTAGCCCACCTTCATGCAGCACAGAACCAGATTCAGATTCAGTTCAACCAGATCTGCTTGATGATACCACATTGCCAGAACTGAAATCACTACCTCCTACACTTAAGTATGCCTTTCTTGCGGGACCCAAAGAGAGATATCCTGTCATCATTAGCTCAGACTTGACTTTAGAATAGGAGTCTAGGTTGTTAGAGGTCTTAGAGAGAAACCACAAAGCAATAGGCTGGACAGTGTCGGATCTCGTCGGCATCAACCCCGCTCTCTACTCGCACCACATTTTTATTGAGGATAACGTGAGACTTCCCATGAGTTTCAGAGGAGACTTAACCCCAATCTACGGGAAGTGGTGAAGAATGAAATTGAGAAATGGTGCAAAGCAGGGTTTATATACCCTATTTCTGACTCCAAGTGGGTGGCCCCACTTCATGTTGTCCCGAAGAAGTCATGAATTCAGATGGTCACCAACGAGGAGGGGGTAGAGATCACGACACGAGTACCTACGTCGTGGCGTGTCTGTGTCGACTACAGGCGTCTGAATGCTGCGACCAAGAAAGATCACTTTCCCTTGCCTTTTATTGATCATATCTTGGAGAGACCCGCAGGGAAAGAATTCTTCTGTTTTCTTGACGGGTACTCAGGCTACAACCAGGTGGCCATAGCCCCTGAGGACCAGGAAAAGACCACATTCACATGTCCATTCGGTACTTATGCTTTCAGGCGCATGCCATTCGGGCTCTGCAATGCCCGGGTACATTTCAACGGTGCATGATAGCCATATTTGCCGAGATGGTGGGAGATTTCCTGGAAGTATTCATGGATGACTTCTCGGTCTATGGTGATTCTTTTGATACATGTTTAGCGCACTTAGACCGAGTCCTCACGAGGTGTAGAGAGGTGAATCTGGTACTCTCTTGGGAGAAGAGTCACTTTATGGTGACGGAGGGTATCGTGTTGGGGCATGTCATCTCCAAAAGGGGAATGGAGGTTGACCCTGCCAAGGTGGAGGTGATCAAGAAACTCGATCCACCTACCAACGTGAAGTCAGTGCGGTCATTCTTAGGGCATGTTGGATTCTATAGGAGATTCATTCAGGATTTTTCAAAGATCGCCCGCCCACTGACTGAGATCTTAGGGAAAGACACAAAGTTCGTTGTAGATCACAGGTGTCTGGAGGCCTTTGAGCTCTTGAAAAGGAAGATTTGTGCCTCTCCTATCCTACAAGCTCCTGACTGGTCTCACCCCTTTGAGATCATGATTGACGCTTTAGATTTCGCTATAGGAGCTGTGTTAGGACAACGGCGAGAGGGGATTCCATTTGCGATTCATTATGCTAGTAAAGTTTTAGATCCTACACAGAAAAATTATACAATGACTGAAAAGGAAATGCTCGCGGTAGTATGGGACCTCGAGAAGTTCAGATCATATATTTTGGGCTCCAAGGTGACAATTTATACTGATCACACAGCCATTTGATACTTAATGGAAAAGAAGGATGCGAAGGCGCGTCTTCTTAGGTGGGATTTTACTCCTCTAGGAATTTGATTTGGAGATTAAAGATAAACCTGGAGTGAAGAATGTTGTGGCTGATCACCTTTCTCGGATTGAACTTAAGGATTCTCCTGATCATGAGCGGATTAGAGAGACCTTCCCAGATGAGTCAATTTGTGTTATTGACTCCCTCCCGTGGTATGCCAACATGGTGAACTATCTTGTCTCCAAATAGGTTCCCCATGGTTGGACTAGGAGCAGCATTGATCGACTGAAGTCGGATTCGAGGAGATACCACTGGGACGATCCTTTCCTTTCTTCGAAGGACCGGATTGTGTTTGGAGAAGGTGTATTCCTCAGGAGGAATACCATAGTGTCCTCACATATTGTCATTCACTTGAGGCTGGAGGACACCATTCGGGAAAGAGAACCGCTCACAAAGTACTTCAATGTGGATTGTATTGGCCGACCTTGTTTAGAGATGCCATTGATTTTGTACGGTCGTGCCCGATTTGTCAAAGGATGGGAGGGACAGTTGGACAGAGAGATGAGATGCCTATGCAACCGATGATTATTTGTGATGTTTTTGATGCATGGGGCATAGATTTTATGGGTCCCTTTCCCAACAGCCAAGGACATGAGTACATATTGTTGGCGATTGATTATTATCCAGGTGGGTGGAGGCTATCCCAACCCGAACCGCAGACAACAAGACTGTCTGTAAGTTTGTGAGAGACCATATTATTGCTAGGTTAGGGGTGCCAAAAGTTTGATATCTGATGGGGGTAGCCACTTTGTGAACCGAGATATGAGATCTTTAGCTAAGGACTATGGATTTGATCATAGAGTTACTAGTCCTTACCACCCACAGTCCAACGACATGGCAGAGGTTTCGAACAGAGAGGTGAATAGTATTTTGCAGAAAATTGGTTCGTCCTGATAGGAAGAACTGGTCTCAGCTTTTGGACCAAGTTCTGTGGGCCTATAGGACAACCTACAAGACACCATTGGGTACTTCACCATTTAGAATGATCTATGGTAAGCCATGCCATTTGCCCGCAGAATTGATTCATAAATCCGAATGGGCAATTAAGAAGATTAATTGGAGTTGTCACCTAGGGAAGCTTTGTCGAGACTTGAACTTGAACGAGCTCGTGGAAATCTGAAACAGGGCATATGACAACAGTTTGATTTATAAGGACAAAGTAAAGAGATGGCATGATCAAAACATTAGGTGCAAAGACTTTGTCCCTGGGCAAAAGGTATGGTTGTTCAATGCCAGGTTGAAGATGTTCCATGGGAAGCTCAAATCTAAATGGACGGGTCCCTTTGTGGTTAAGAAAGTGCACGAGAATGGAAGTGTAGAGATAGTTGATCTCACAGATGGTGCACAATCTCATGTGGTGAATGGACAACTGTTGAAGCATTTTGTTGATTCGAAAGAACAATTAGTCCAAGTCGAGGTCATCAACTTCATACAGAGTGAGCACAGAGCAGATACATCTTATTACTCTTCATGAAGATGCAGCATCAAGATTCAACATCTTAGAAGATTCAATCACTCTTGTACATATTCTCCCTTTTTTGTATATTCTCGAGATCACATCGGTTCTCACACTTACTCTTGTCCTATACTTAGGTTGACCAAAGCCTAAGTATAGGGGGGACCGATGCCCGCCATGTGTATTTACTCATCATTTCTCCTTTTGACCTCGTCCGCCCCATTTTTGCTCTTCTTCTACACTTAGGCTGTCCAGAGCTAAGTATTGGGGGGGGCGGATCGACTTCTATACTTTTTATTATTTTGGCTTTCCTACGCTTAGTACGAGCTATGTCTTTTTGTCACCTAGTGCCATGAGGACATAGCACAAGCTAAGTATAGGGGGACGCGTATATATTACATATATACTTTACGTATTTTGTATATATTATACAATAATTATGGGGTGGGTAAAAAAATACCTCGTACTTTCACGTATTTTTGTATATATTATACAATAATTATGGGGTGGGTAAAAAAAACAAAATAAATTTTTTCCTAAAACTCTTTTTCCTTATTTGCTTAAAAAAACTTTTCAAAAAAAAATCATCTTTTATAAAAAAAAAACTTTTTCAAAAAAAAGTATTTTCTTATTTACCTATCTTTTTCAAAAAAAAGCAAACCTTTTCTAAAAAAACTTCTTTGCCTTTGTTTGTCAAAAAAAACTTTTTTATGAAAAATACTTTTTTCTAAAACTTTAAAACACAAAGAAAAACAAAAAAACACAATCATAAAAAAAACTAAAAAAACTAACTAATAAGTTGGTTAATCCCTGACACAATTCACTTTCACACAAGACTAGTGATGTTCAAGAACACTTGGTTTATAAGGTCTTGAGATTTTGAGTTAACCAGCCTTAGTCATTAGGGTCTTGGACTTAATTATTCACATTTCCTACTTTGAAAGATTTGTGTGCTATATTGCATGCTTAGTCTCTACCTTAAGAATATGATCAGCACCTCACGTACACGATTGCAGTTATGATGAGATGAGTTGAAATTTCACTTGAGGAACTGGGATGAGGGATTTGAGTTTGGACTTGATTTAATGATGCTCAAGGATGGGATAAATCAATGAAGGATTCATGAAACCTGAGTGTCAGCACATTTAGCCGGTATGAGAACATGGTTCTTGTACTATCTCTTGACATTTACCTTTGTGCCAGGGTGTGATAAAATAAAAAATGTTGATCAGTGTGCGCCAACTCTTGGTAAAAGCAGTGGAGCTAGCCAAAATACTACAAAGCAATGAAATGTCAAGAAAAGCTCTCATTCCACAAAGTCAATTATCAAAAGAGCTTCCACCAAAGGCGAGCGCTCCCAACCATTTCAAAGTGTCCACTTGGACCACCGCTATTAGGATCAGAGTCGGGCTTGCACCAAAAAAGGGCTCTGCATCGTAAATGCTACAAGTCTGGGTGTAGAAGGTACGATAGGTACTCAAAAAAGGCACACCCCGATGTACTCCCAGGAAAACAAGTGCAGACGGCTCCAACTTCTCTTGACGGACGCACTGATCAACACCAAAAAATTGCGTTGCGTAATAAGGCACTTGAGAGGATCCTTGTTCCAATGAGAGGGAGAGAAGAAATGACACAATCCTATGCCCTCCATCAACTGGCCTTCCATCTACACTTTTAAGTCTGACAACTAAAGAGACGGTGAATTGGATGCAAGAAATGGTTTATTCCCTAGTGTTGAGGATCGGGTTCTTAGGAGAGTCCCTTAGACTGGAACCTTGGGTGACGTTGTGACTCTACTCTTATAACTGCAGTCCACACTTAAAGTCATATCCTTTATATATACGTATACAAAGAGAGTCTGATGATTAGGGGAATTGGGTACCTTTTGACTAGAGCTTGGTTCAGCTTAGAATTTTAGGATCTCTAAAACCGAGAGTTCTTGAACGGATCAAGTCTTGTATTCACATGCACTGTCAGGGGTTAACCCAACTTATTCATTCTTTATTTGCTCGAGGACTAGCAAAGTTTAAGTATAGGGGGGTGATGAATCCACGATTCATCATCTTAATATCTTGATCTTAGCAAAATCACCGAGTAAAAATCCCAAATAAATGTCTATAAATAAAATAAATTAACAAAAATAACCCTTGTAAATAAAATACATTAATTATTGTATATTAGATTGTACAAAATAAATTAACACTAAAAAACCGCAAATTAAAGGAGTTTTTCACCTGTAAATAGCCCAAAACTTCATGGATTTTTAATAACGTTATTTCAACTACTTTTTGTCTAATTCTTTCTCTAACTTGTTTATAAAAATGTATACAAAAATACAAAAGAAATTTTACCTCAAATAAATGCTCCTAGATCCCAAAGAGAAAAAGCCGTAAAGTCCAACTTCCAAGCTAAATTCCCGCTCCGTATGAACTCCAAATTCACCAAACTCACTTTTAAAATTCAAGTTAGAAAATTATCTATCCAATGGAAGTGGTTTCATTAAAATCGGAGCTTATTTGCAAAGTTGGGTTTTGGGACCTAGATGTACATTGTATATCTTGTATATATTCATTCTTTAGTCATTTTTATTTATCTTTCTCAAATACTAAAAATACAAAAAATTATGATTGTGTTGTATTTTGATTATTGTATTTTATTGTATTTTTTTGTTGTAAATATCTCTTATTAAAAAGATAAAAAAAATACATATTAGAAAAGTAAAAAAATGTGTACATGTTGTTTGTCTTCCCTTGTAAATTCTCCACTATTTCTCTTCTCTTTTTATTTTATTATATTAAAGTAGCCAACTTTATTTATTTATTTATTTATTTATTATTTAATTTCCATTCTCTAGAATAACCACCAATTCAACTCCATTATTCCACCATTTTTCCCAACTTCCCATTCAACTCCATTAATAAATCAACCTCCGATTCAACTCCACCACTTTAAGAACCTCTCATTCCATTCTCTTTATATACCTCTAATTCTCCTCATTTTTATTTTTGATCCATCTTTATGTGAGGAGAGCTTAGTTCCCCTAAGTCGAATCGGTGACAGCGACGCAACCGCGGTAA